>PVKS010000623.1:0-142179 GCA_004027875.1 Aplodontia rufa | reverse complement strand
TTTTTGCAGGGCTGAGGATCAAACTTAGGGCTTTGTGCATGCTAGGCAAGCGCTCTGCCACTGAGCTAAATCCCCAACCCCCTACTGTTTGCTGTTTGATCCTGCTTTCCTCTGCTCTTCTTTGTCTATAAAACCAATCTCTGCTTAGCTCAAAGAAACATTCGCTTGTGGAGTAAAGTGTTGTCTGATTCTGGAACTGAAAATAAAGTCTGTTTAAGATCTTTAAATTGGGGGCTCGAGTGGTGGCTTAGCGGTTACAGTACTTGCCTGGTCTGGGTGGGGATGTTTGAACCCCTGCACCATGTACACAATGAAGTATCGGAGCAATGACAGCACATGAAACACTAAATAAAATTGATTCTCTCTCTTTCTCTCACTGTCCCTCTCTCTTAAAAAAAAAAAAAAGTCTTTAAATTGTACTCTTTACCCAGCCCCCAAGAAGTCAAATAATATTTATGCAATCATTTAATTCCGGGAAATGCACAATTTTATAATTTTATACACATATATCTGTATATATATATATATAAATAAGGACATTTATATGTGTTTTGGGGTGTAATACAGAAGAGTCAAGAGACTGGGGTGTGGGTGATGTGGTAACTATGGTTCAGAATCAAATGCATATCATATTGTTATTTTTACATATTTATGATTGTACAAGTCAACTCCTTAATAAAAAAATATTTAAAAAATAAAAAATAATTTAAAAGGCTGAGAAAAAAAAGATCTTTAAATCGTAATTTTGTCTTTGATAGTAAGTAGGTAGCTTTCCTAGGATGTGAACATGAGATAGAAACCAGGGGATACAGAAAAGGAAAGATAGACTGCATCTCATGAGAAGAGCCCATGAACCTTTGAAACTCAAAACAAGCATTTCTAAGCAACCCAGCCCACATGCTTTCCCTGCACCCTTGGCCTAGTCCTTGACCCAGGATGTTGCCTGAAAAAGAAATACGAGGGTAACTTGAAACCGTGGAGAAAACTTGCACAAAATCGTGTCACTGCGCCCTGACTCCTCTTGCACTCCAGCCCCTAGCAACCATCCCTCTGTAAATATTAACACCCCACGACCGAAGGTCAGTGTCTCTCCCTGTGGAGATAGCCCACGTTCTCCCTTGAATGCATCTCTGCTTTCCTAAATAAGCTTTTGCCTATGTCTCCCACTGGTGCATGCTGCAATTCCACTAAGCATGTCCCCCTCTTAAATCTTGGAAGCTTCCAAGCCTGCAGCCGCAGGAAGGCAGCCTTCCTTCCTCCTTCCCCACTCCAGAATCCTCTCTCCTTCCTCTCTTCAAAAGCTACCCGCCTTTCCTCACTGCTTCCCCCATACAACCTTCCTACCTAAGAAAACAGTGCAGCCCAAGCCCTGCCTGGGAGGCCCAGAGAGGTTGGGAGGGGAATCTCCACTCAGGGTAGCACTGCCCCATTCTGCACCTCCAGGTTCACCAAGAGAAAGGCAGCCACGTGCGGATGGCTGTACCTGATGATTGGTTTTCCTTCTTCTTTTTTTTTTTTTAAGAGAAAGGGACAGTGTGGGGGGGTCAATTTTATTTAGTTTTCCATGTGGCCTTCGTTGCTCCAACACTCTGTTGTATTCTTAGTGCTGGGGTTCAAACCTGCGTGCTCTCTCATAGGCCAGGCAAGCACAGTAGCCACTGAGCTACCACTCCAGCCCCTGATGGGTTTTTTAAAGTTCTTTTTTTCTTTTTAAAGAGAGAGAGAGAGAGAATCAATTTTTATTGAGTTTTTTCACATGGATTTTGTTGCTCTGACACTTAGTTGTGTATGTGGGTACTGGGGTTTGAACCCGTGTACTTGTGCATGCCAGGCAAGTGCCATTACTGCAGAGCCACCTCTCCAGCCCCTGATAATTGGTTTTTTTACCCCCATTCATATACACCTGATTGCCTTCTGCTGTCCTGTGTCCCTGATAGCACAGCCTTAGCCCCCAACCTGGGGTCCACAGGCTGGATTTCTGTATCCTAACACATGTCCCTCTCTCCTGTGTTTTTACATTGGCTGCCTAGAGGCCAGAAAGGGCCAAAGAGGTAGAGAGAAGAAGTGACACTCACAGTGGGCGAGCCTGCCCCATCACCTCCCCATTGCTCTGCACTTTCCTACCCTCTCCATTTTCCATCCCCTCAGCTTTCTAGCTCCAGCTAGTCCTCATTTCTTTTCTAAGCTCTCTTTTCATCTCCAAAGCACACCCTTAGTACTCTAATCCTGGAGAAGTCAACCCAGCTTCACCTTCCCACCCTAGCTCCTCCCATTTTATCCTGGTTTTACTTCAGCCTCATTTCTTTTTCTTCTTATTTTTCGATATTTTCTTCTATTTAAAAAAAAATTCCAACCCACTTTTATTCCTCACTCATTCCTGTTGCTTTTCAAAGCTGCCCCTCTCTCCATGAGTTTTAGGCCACCAATTGGTGCTTCCACCATTCATTCATTTGATGTCTCCATGTTTTTTCAGACATTGGGACCATAAATCTCTGCTCAAGAAAATGAACAAAAGAACATTCCACCTGAAGATGGCTTAGCAGACCTCCTGGCCTACGATTCTTGCACTCTTCTTTTATGTACAGAGCTGACCAATTAACTGCACCAGACCTGGATTCTGATATTTCTCTTCCACATGTTCATGATCAACATAGCAGCATTGGTAAATAAGATTGCAGGAACTGCAGTGATCTGTGATGGGCACTGTATCTCCCTTGCCTTCTTTAAATCTGGAAAAGATGTTCAGTCTAGTTTTAGACAAAAATGTCACTCACTCTTCAACTCAGAAAGCTCTGCTGATGTCCATGTGACCCAGGCTATAAAGGTACCCCTGGTCCACCAAACACTTCATCTTAAATGTGGTCCACTATCTCCAAAGTGAAGGTTGAATGAGTAATAATGATTATTATGATTAATTTGTATTTTTATGCAACTCTTTTATAAGTATATGTTGTCACCTCCATGAGCTTGCAAATCCTGAAGTCCAGGATCATATACTTTGCTTTGCTAGGGTGCATCCTCCACAGTGTAGAACACACAGTGACATTACATTGCAGGGTGCTCTTTTGGATTAGGCCTTGGGTTTATAAATATTTAATGACCTGGGCCAACTTAGGAGAACAGTCCAAGAAGATTCACAAAATGATTATAAGGACAGGCATTGGTAGAATCCTCCTGTGGTATTTGATTTGGTTGATGGAACCATCAGTTCGAAGAGGAATTAACAACCAGGATAACAAAGAGGAAGTGTCTCTCTTCTCTAGGCAGAAAGGAAGCCACTGCCCCAATTACACTGTCCTGGACCCCAGGAAGAAGTCAAAACCAGAGTCCCCTGAAAAGTATGAAGAGCAGCTGCAGCATAAATTCAATTTCCTTTGTCATTTTACTTTGTCAAATTGTAACCTGACAGCCAGAGGGTGTTTCCAGAGGCCTTCAAATTCTCCATAGAAGGCAAATAAATAAAGGATTTGGTCTAAACAGTCCCCTTAATCTCCCAAGATCTGAATTTTATCTTTTGCTATTTTCTGATTTCTTCATTACAGATTTTAAAATATCAGAATTTCTCAGAAGTGTGGGAGTATTTCTCAGCCTCCCCACAAAAAGCTTCTGAATCCCGGGTTATGGCTAAAGGTCCTTAGAAGCTTTCATCCTTACAATGTTCTGAGAAACTCTGACCATGGAGGCCCTCAAACAGACTTGTTCCAGCAGTATTTTGAAGATGCTTTTAAAAATCTTGGTGTAGGGCTGGAGCAGTAGCTTAGTGGTTACAGCACTTGCCTGCCATGTGCAAGGATGCAGATTCGAACCTCAGCACCACTTACACAATGAAGTATCGGAGCAAAGTATACCACATGAAAAACTAAATAAAAATTGATTCTCTCTTTCTCTCTCACTGTCCTTCTTTTTCTTTAAAAAAAAAATCTAGGTGGGATGGACAGATAGAAGCAGGATGAGAGGACTAAGACTAAAGACATCAAAGGATGGTCAGAGGGAGGAAGAAAAGAAAAGAGAAGGAAAGGAAAGGAAAAGAAACAGAAAATCAAGCTGATAAAGCTTACACTCAGTATTGATCTATCTTGGCTCTTGGGCCCTCTTGGTCTCATAGTCAGCAAAACTTCCCTCCTCCTGTCAGCACGATAGATTCAACTTTAACCTCGGGTTCCTAGAACTTCAGGACTCATTAGTGGTTTGAATTCACAAATCTTGTGGTTTTCCACCTAGTTACAGAGGTCAGTATTTTACCGTGTGCTAACAATAGTATACACTAATAGAATTTCTACTTGCTAATTTTCAAATCTCTGATAAATATATGATAAACTTTTAGCATATCCTGTAGGGACAAAGAATGCAAACTATGACAAGGGTAGACCAGTAGGTCTCTAAAGAAAAAAGAATTTAGCCAGGCATGGTGGCACATGCCTGTAATGCTAGCAACTCAAGAAGCTGAATTGAAAGCCAGTCTCAGTAACTAAGCAAGGCCCTTAGTAACTTAGCAAAACCCTGTCTCAAAATAAAGTGTAAAAACAGGCTGGGGATGTGACTCAGTGGTGCACCCCTGAGTTCATTCGCTGGTACCAAAACACAAAAACAAAAAAACAAAAAAAAAAAAAAAAGAAAGAAAGAAAGAAAAAAGAATTTTAAGAAGAATCTTACTCCAAAGCAACTTTACAACACAGAGCTTTAAAGATGTTTACCTATGCTGTGTAATCTCCTCTCTAGGAAAATCACTAGGAATGCTAAGATCTATATTTTTTTTTTTAAGGAAAGAGGGGACAGTGAAAGAGAGAGAGAAAGAGAGAAGCAATTTTATTTTAGTTTTTCATGTGACTTTCATTCCTCGACACTTTGTTGTGTACATGGTGCTGGGGTTTGAACTTGCATACTTGTGCATGCCAAGCAAGCACCGTAACCTCTGAGCCACTGCTCCAGCCCCTAAGATCTATATTTTTGAAAGAAGTTCCTCTATGAATTTGTCACAGTAACATATGTGGGAAACCTAGCTATCCAATAATAGGGGATTTATATAAATTACGGTACATAAGAGGATGAAATATAATACAATTATTTAAAATCTTGTTTACAAAGAAATCTCACGTCATTGGTTAAGTGCTTATAAAATAATCTGCATTTAAAAGAGAAAAAACATTACTGGGTATATGGTGTGTACCTAAAATCCCAATGACTTGGGAGGCTAAGGCAGGAGGATCATAAGTTCAAGGCTAGCCTCAGCAACTTAACGAGATCCTGTCTCAAAATTTAAAAAAAAAAAATTAAAGAGGGCTGGAGATGGAGCTCAGTGGTAAAACAACTCTGAGTTCAATCTCTGGTACCAAAAAATAAATAAAAAAACATCAAAAATGTGTTATACAACAATTATTTGAGAAAAATAACCATAATGAAATACGAAACATGCCAACAATAAGAATCATTCATGGTTATCTCTGAGTCATAGAATTATGAATTTTTCAAATATTTCCCTTTGTATTTCTCTACATTTTCCAAGCTTTCTACCAAGAAATACTTTTTTTTTCTATATTTATCAAGTCAACACATCTTCTGCTAACCAACCAAACAGAACTTGTGGTAAAAAGGCAAGTTTTTGCACCCTTCCCTCTATACTTCCCAGAGGAAGCCTTATAGCTATCTCTGGAACCAGTCATTTGTGATTTCCTGTCCCTGATGTACCTCTTCTCACAAGTTAGCAGTTTTGGACACCCATTGCCTTGACAGTTGAACATGAAGATTTTGCTGATACCATTCTGTTTTCATGTGTGGTTATTTATATTTATGATTTTAGCTATTTTATTTATGACTTCTAGAGCCCTAAGACCCTTCTTAATTATTTCTTTTTTTTTTTAACATCAGATTTCAAAGGTAATTCCCAACCTCTTACTTCTGAGAAGAGCAACTCTCCCACCCTCAGTCAAGTCTTCTACCTTCTCCTAAAGGCCCCTTTCTCACTACTTTTTACTTTGACCTTGTGAATGTCATTATCAGCTATCATTTTCACGTTAGTGACAAACAAGCATTGTGTGCTCCGCAAATTACTTCTAATGACTGAAAACAAATGAAGAGCGTTTATATTATCATAAACAATAAAATATTGTTTGATTCTGGGCTGAATAGAGCTACCTTAGGGATGAGCTTCCTCCTCTCCAGAAGCAGTCTCACACGCTCCAGGCCAGAGATGACGCGGTGAGCATTAGATCAAATTCTCATTTCTTTTTTTCTTTTATTTTTAAGAGAGAAGGACAGTTAGATAGAGAGAGAGAGTCAATTTTTATTGAGTTTTTCACATGGCTTTCGTTGCTCTGACACTTAGTTGTGTACGTGGTGCTGGGGTTTGAACCCGTGTACTCGCGCATGCCGGGCAAGTGGTAACCACAGAGCCACCGCTCCAGCCCCTATTTCTCATTTCTTATTTTCTTTGCATGATGCTTGTCAATTTGTTTTGTAATCGCACAACTTTCTTGAGAATTTATTGTCTCTGTTTTTAGTTATCTGTTTGGTTTTTTGTTTTGTTTAGTTGTTGTTGCTCCCTTGTGTCATTTGCCTTGCTTATAGACTATAATCTTTTTTTTTTTTTAAGGAGAGAGGGACAGTGAGATAGAGGGAGAGAGGGAGAGAGAGAGAAGCAATTTTATTTAGTTTTTCATGTGCCTTTTGTTGTGTACATGTGCTGGGGTTTGAACTCCCGTACTTGCGCATGCCAGGCAAATGCTGTAACTGCTGAGCCACCGCTCCAGCCCCAAGACTATAGTCTTTTTTAAAAATAAGAGAGAGAGAAAGAAAGAGAATCAATTTTTATCTTTTCATCTGGCCTTTGTTTCTCTGACAGCTGTGTATGCGGTTCTGGGTTTCGAACCCAGGTCCTTGAGAATGCCAGGAAAGTGCTTTAACCGCTGAGCCACGGCTCCAGCCCTAGACTATAGTCTTAACATGGCTCCAGTTCCTAAATCACAATTCCTCTTTCATGAAGACATTTTAAACCCCAGCATCTCTTCCCATGGCCTTGTCCTCAAGCGTCCTTTAGGATATAGCTCAGCTGAGCTTCAGCTGAGAGATGCACGTGTCTTGACCTCATGCTGCAAGAAAGCAGCTGCTCTTTCCGGGAGCTCTGAAGAGGAGTGGGACTGCATCTCCTGAAACTCTGCGGTCTCCCCGCGTGCGAGGGGCCACCACGTCCTGTTTCTACCTGAGGACTGATGCTTTGTACAGCCGCACAGTCCCCTGGACATGGCAGATATCAGAAGGGAAATTTGGAGCCATCTCACAGGTCTCAGGAGGGGAATGCAGCCACCCAGGCACGTGGTGTTCTCATTGCAGTCATGTGGGAAAGTCATCAGCTAGGAAAAAACATTACAGACAGGACGGGAGGTGTGGCCTGATGGCCTGCTCAGAGAACTCCAAAACGCTCAATGAGACCTCAGCGGTTCTGTCCTCTGGCACATAAGCCAAGAAACAGGGCATCCTGAAAGGGGAGGGGCCAGGAATTGCAACACCAGCATTCTCATTTTATAAAGGAGAAGGAAGTAGTCATGTGTCACTGAAGAGGGGGGACACAGCCTGAGGATGTATCATCAGGCGATTTTGTCATGATGCAAATATCAGAGTTGACCTGCATAAGCCTATGTGACTTAGCCTACTGCACACCCAGGGTACACAGCACGGCTATTGCTCCTGGGCCCCAACTATAAAGCACATTACCATCCTGACTGCTGTATACAATCATTCCACAATGGTACACAAACAGAAGTACAGTAAAAGAACCAGGCAATAGGAGTTACAATCCCCTGAGGCTTCCATGGGCCATCACTAACCAGAGTGTCCTTATTCTTATTGTGACATATGACTATACAGTGTCTGTACCCCTCACTTCACTTTATCAGAAGCACTGGCCCCTGAGCTTCCCGTTGGCGCCCACCATCTTTCCCAGCGAATATTCTGTGAGGTGTGGAGGGTTGAAGTCAGGAACCATCGTGGACATACATTCCACCTCTGCACCAGCCTCCTCAGCTGTGGAAAGAGGTGGTGGAAGGAACTCTTGGCCACCTGGCTCTGATGTTGTGCCTGTCTCCTAATGAACTGGCACGCAGGGTTAGATTAAGGTGCACTCTTGAGGTCCACAGCATGGCAGGGGCTGAGTGGGCATCAGAATGCAGATTCCTGCCAACTCACCCCAGTCAGGAGGTAGCTGGCCTTGTCGCTTCTGCCTCCAGAAGCACTGGATGTGGACACTGATAAAAAGGAAAGTTGCTGGCTCCAGAAGCTGAGGCCATCCTGATCCTGGGAGGGAACAGTTAAAGGCCATCAGCTGGTCACATCCCCACTGCCAGGCTGCAGCCAGACTATAGGTCCTTGAAGAAGGATTGGGTGGATCCCAGTTCTTCTAGGAAAGTGCATGGCATGTTTGACTAGTAGACCAGTCTTCCGTTGAGTGCTGCCGGGCACCCTGCATCTGATGCCTTACTTACCAAGGGCTTTAGTCAGATTTTTCAACACTGTGACTAAAAAAAATCTGACAAGAAAAAATTTAGAGGAAGAAAAATTTATTTGGTGCTTGCAGTTTCAGAGGTCTCAGCCCATAGATGGCTGACTCCATAGTTCTTGGCCTGAGGTGAGGCAGAACATCTTGGCAGAAGGGGAGAGTAGAGGAAAGCAGCTCAGAGCATGGTAACAGGAAAACACAGGGAGCTCCACTCACCAGGGACAAAATAGACACCTCAAAGTCAAACCCCCAGGGACCTACCTCCTCCAGCTACATCCCACCTGCCTACAGTTACCACCCAGTTAATCCATATCAATGGATTAATTCAATGATTAGGTTAAGACTCTCAAAACCCAACCACCAGGGAAACTATTTGATTTGCCCATAGTCAAATAGGAGAGACATTTTCCAGCCATACCACAAGCATAGAGAAGTAGAAAAAGTATCTATAGTTTAAACCCTCTTGGGAAGTGTCTGGGTATGTGGTTCCCCAGCTCTAACCTGTCCTTCATATGCACCTGAATATGAGGGAGGCACCTGGAGCACCCGGAGATGAAGTACATTCCCAAGGGAATCCTTTGGCATGGAAGACATCTGCATCCTGGCCTAGGGACAAGACTCAAGGGCTCAAATCAGAATTCCAAAGTATGATTCAGTCAGTGCAAAAACAGTGAGATCACAGACAAGTCTATATACCTCTTCCAACAGTAATCCTGTTCCTTTGCGGGGAAAGCAAACCCTGTACCCTGTACCCAGCAGGGAGGCTGCAGCTCCAGGGGGAGTGACTCTATAATGTTAGAACAAGTGTGTGAGCCTCCTGCAAGAGGCAGAGCCAGCAGCTGGCTAGGTGTGCATTATCTAGAGGGCATGGAGTTAGAAGAAAGGAGCAGTTTTATTTTCCCATCAGAACTGAACAGTGCTCCCACTGGTGTGGATCTCAGGTGAGCAGAAAATTGCACGTTCTTCGTTTCCCTGAAAATCTACCACACCATGCAGGTGGTAATTTCTGTCTGAGTAGTTCCTAGGGCGCACCCATCTAACCCAGAGTTTGTTCACATTTCTGGGGGGGGGGGGGGGTTGCTAGCCACTGGAGTGCATCCCCAGAGCCTCACCTGGGGCTCTGGTTCCCGGTACACTTGCACTGCCTGAGGTCCAATTCTCTACTTAGGTAGGCACAGCCCCTCTGAGGAAGCTGAAGGCCCCAGGTGGAAGAGTCAAACCCCATGCCAGCCAAACCGGCAGGGCACCTCCAAGAGACAGGACACAATCTTCCTGATGGGGGAACACGCAAATATCCTTTGGAAACATCCGGAATCCAGTGAACTTTCTGAGTCCCCAGCCAGTTCCTCTCTGTGAACACAGACTGGAAGAATCAGACAGAAACAAAGGCAGAACGCATTTATCTCCATAATGACCCCCTTACAGATGGAGCGGGCTGCACCCAGACGCTGTGCCTGCCTCAGTCCTCGGAAGTCAGGTCCGAAAATGAAGGTTTGGGTGCATGCAGGGAATAAGACACAAACATATGCACCCGGGAGTCTGCGTTTGGTTGAAATTAATACATTAGTGCTGTGACCAATGAGAACGCAGAGCCATTCCTCGGGAGGCGTGGCCAGCTCCTGGAGCCCTCCCCGCCGCGGCCGCCCAGACGCACTCCGGGCACTCAGAGGGCCCCAACCCGCTGCTCAGTTCAGCGGCTCAGTCACGCGACTGCGCGTTCAGATCGGGCCGTTCTGCTCAAAAGTCCACCACTCCAGCCCAGCAAACCTCCTGCGGGAGAAGTATCGCTGACGGGCTGTCTGCCTGAGCCAAAGCTCGGACACCACCTAGAAACAGGCTGTTAGCATTTTGCCCTGTCTGGAGACTAAGAGCACGTGGACCTAGCCTCCATCCACAGCACGGAAAAGCTGTCCCTGGCACTCGCAGAACACCATCCTGTTCCTGCCAAAAGCACAGCAAGGGCTGCCGAGGTCCACAAGGGATGTGCCTTCCCAGGCAAATTCTGTCTCCCAGCTTTCCTGGGCTCCAGCCAGCCACCAGATATGCTGTGCCCAGAGAACTAAACATTTTGCCCAAATCTTGGATCATGCAATGACACTAAAAAATCACCACTGAATTTTTTTTTTTCCTGAAAAAGCAAACTGGTCTTGGAAACATTGATGGTTATGTTACTTCCTATCCTGATGTTCAAACACTCAATTTTCCCTGACAAAAATGCCAGGAAAGGAATTTGCCTGTCTTGAAGAAGTGTTCTGCCTTCTAATGGAACTTAAAAAAAAACAAAAACAAAAAACAAAACTTAGCTGCTGAGAAAAGGAAACCAGCTTCCACTTTATCTCAGATTCCTGATGTACAGTATTTATTATTCTTCTCCGCTTGTCTCTTCATCTGCTAGTGTCCTTGATTTCCTTTCACCTTCTTATGTGAGCATGCCAAGGCACCTGCAAGCCCTTTGAAAGCAAGGGAGGAATTAAAAGTAAGTAAGCAAAGAGATACTTTGTAAATAAGCAGGCACAGGGGTTGACATTTATGCCCAGTAATCTGAAGGCCTTGCTGGGTGCTGGAAATGAGAGAGAGAGGAACTGGTGGGCCACCTAAGCTTCCGCAGGCCATCCAGGGAAGCATAAGGCTTCCTGGTCTGCAGGATAAAGGGTTATATTAGTGAGCACCAGCTGTTTCAATCATCTATTGCTGTGTGATAAATCACCCCAAGACTGCATTTTAAAACAACCACATTCTCTTTCTTCCTTTTTTTTTTTTTCCTCCTTTTTTCCCAGTCAGTTTCAGGAAGACTCAGCTGGGTGGTTGTGGCTCAGGGCCCTCCGTGTTGGGATCAGAGGGTGTCTGGGGCTGCCAGGGGTTTGGCAGGCATCTCATCAGGAGCCTCAGTCCTCTCCATGTGCCCACTCCCCATGGCAACGTGTGCTTCCTCATTGAGGCCACAGTGGCAGGTGACATGGCCTCGGGAGTCAGGAACTGTCAGTTCTTCAGATGGAAAGGATGCACCAGTCCTGAAAGTGGATTAGCTGAGATAAAGTGCATGCTGGCTTTTATTTCTCAACAGCTAAGGATTTTTGCCCCCTCCAAGGAAGAAGACAGCCCTTATTGCTCGACAAGAGAGGTGCCAAGAACATACAGGTATATTTTAAAACTACCACACTGCAGTTCAGCCAAGTCCACAAAAAATGAGCAAACTTCATCTTGTTGTATGGGGAAGTTGTGACAAAGAGAAACTGAGCTTCTGCAGCGCAGCAGACCATGTCCACAGGGAAAGGCGGTGCTGGGGGAGAAAACACACTTCACTGTGGGAACACTCTCTCATCAAGCAGGTGTCACTTGGATCTCCTCCCAGAGCCCTGCCAACCCCTCTCCCTCGGGCAAAGCATATGCCAGGCTGCTGCCTAGAATCACCATGCCCTCAAAAAAGAGGATGCCCACCAGGCACCACTGCTGCCCTCCTCTGCCAGGAGCGGGTTTGGCTTTTGTTTCCTGGGAACAATGGAGAACTAGAGTCTAATTAGACTCTGGCTCTGAGGCTAAGAAATAACGCAATATGTGCTTTTTCATTTAAAAAATTTAACGAGATTTTTTAAAGTGTAAGAGCTAAGTTCCTCTTCTCAACCCCACCCCTGTGGTGAATTCAGCTCTGCCTTGGGATACCTGTGGATTTTGAGGGCTTACGGCTTTAGTGTGTGTTGGGTATTGAGTCAATGAATTCACATGCCCCAGAGAAGACACTGGACCACCCAACAGAAGAGATGGGACATTCTGGCCTGGCCATCTGGGGAGGGCTCCCTGTGCTTTCTGCAGGTTTCCAATGCCTTTGCTCTGGCCTCAGGCACCCTGAGTGCCCTGGGACCTCTTCTTCAGCCTCCAAGGCCTTGTGCCCTGAAACAAACAGCTCACAGGCAGGCTGACCTCCCCTCTCCACACTGAGAGGAGCCTGCCTGCCCACCCATGACTTCCCTCACACTCAGACATAAGCGTGAAGCTTATCCTAAAGATGAAACCCAGGATCAATGCCAAGACAGAGCTGATCTCTCCAATACCTTTCCCAAGGTCCCCTCTGTGAGAAGGACACTTGCAATACACTTTGCCTCAGGTTAGGTCAGGATTAGCAAGAATGTGGGTGATATGGGCCACAAATAGCAAGCCACATGGGAATTGACTGAAGAGAAAACTTTGAAATGTGTGAGATAGTGTGTCAGAGGAGCACACTGTTTCTTGAACTCAAACCCACCTATGCTTTCTTTCCCCAGTCCCAAGGGTTGTTTCCATGCATGAAAATCACATGTATCCATGCGGTGAACAACTTTATTTAGTTTTTCACATGGCCTTCGTTGCTCCAACACTCAGTTGTGTACATGGTGCTGGGGTTTGAACCCAGGTCTTCCTGCTTGCCAGGCAAGCACCAAAACCGCTGAGCCGCCGCTCCAGCCCCAACAGCATTGATCTCTAATGGATCTTTTTTCTTATGCTTCTAGGAGACAAACATTCACAGCCGCTGGGAGCCATGCATGGTTCTAGGCAGCCTGCAAGTACACCAACAGAGTAGTGAGGCTATGCCTGTTCCCCAGCTTGAGACCAAGAAATTAAAGTTCAGACAGGGTGACTTCAGGACTTCAAGTCGCTTTCACTCACCTGCCTCGAGCAGTGACAATGTATCATTGCTGAATTCTATCTTTTATGGATTCTGGTTTTTATTGTGTATGGGGGAGAGAGAGAGAGAGACAGGGAAAGAGACGAGGTTTCTCTGTGTTGCCTGGACTGCCTCAGTTTCTCAAGCAACTGGATTCACAGGTCTGTGCATCTTACCAACGCACAAGGTTTTTATTTTTCTATAGAGCTGGCAGACTCACTGAAGGGTTATTAGCACAAAAGCAGAATTAGCACACAATCAAGCTTTCGGGTAGCATCAATACTCTGGGGCAGAGAGTTCAGATTCAGAGGGTGGAGGAAGTAGGTGGAGCCTGCCTGCAGAGTAAAGCAGCATTTCCCTAATGGATGCGTCCTTCCTCCGGGCAGCGTCTGAATGGGAAGCAGGTGCTCTGACCCAGGCCTCACATGACTGGAGCTGTCTGCATTTGCAGAGGGTAAGCAAGCCTCAGGGTCAGCTGGCCTCACCTGCCTCCTGCCTCCCAGGACCCCAGAAGCCAGAGGCTCACAGCCTGCCTCTGGCCCCTGTCATCTCAGCAGCTGGGGCTTTGTGTGGAGGCCTCTGGTGTCCTGTGATCCGCAATAGCCCCCTGACCCCCTGCTGCCCTCCCCAAACACCAGGGGCCGGATGCCAACTCCCAGTGACCAGGAACGCTGTGCTGCTGTCCTGAAACCTGCCTGTTACCAAGGCCACCACTGCGTCTGTGGGGGCACAATGAAGGACAGGGGGCAAAGGGGACTTTCCCTATTGACTTTTCTCATTTCTTTTCTTTTTGTTTTTATTTTTTTAATCAGCTTATTGATTTAAATTGACTAGTAAAAGTGTATATGTTTATGATGTACAACATGATGTTTTGATATGTGGCTACTTTGTGGATCAGCTAAATCAAACTATTATACGTATACATCACCTCACATACTTATTTGTGTGTGCTGTGTGTTTATGTGCAAAAGACACTTAAAATCTGTCCCCTTAGCAATTTTCAAGTGTATGCTATACTGTTAGTGACTATAGTCAGGATTTCCTTTTTTAAGACCGAATAGTTGGGCTGGAGTGGTGACTCCGCAGTTACAGTGCTTGCCCGGCATACACAAGGACCTGGGTTCGAACCCCAGCACCACGTACATAATGAAGTTTCAGAGCAACGAAAGCCACACAAAAAACTAACTAATATTGATTATTTATTTCTCTCTCACTGTCCTCTCTCTCTTTATAAAAGAGACTGAATAGTTGAGGTGGACACACAGCTCCTCCGGGCAATTTAGGCATTATTTCAACCAAACAAAAGGGAGCTCCGAGATGACGGAGGGATCCAAAGTAATGTTAATATTTTCTGTGACACTGAAAGTCAAGTATTTGAAGACTCGCAGAAGAATTGAAACAACCTTATCAAAAAGCAGCAGAATAATTTTCTGTGGGTCTCCAACAGCTCCAACAGCTTTGCCCTGGGTATCCTGTGTTTATATCACCATGCACAAGCGCCTTTGCACGAAAGCTGGGTGGGCAGCTGGCTAGATGTGCTTCCAAGAGGTCAGAAATCTCCAGGTTTCTATATACAATTAAGCTTTTGTTGTTTGTTCGTTTCCTTATTTTGTTTTTCATGAAGATCTGTTGGGAACGAACCCAGCAAGCTCCCTTTCATTACCTGAACCCAAAACTAAATGGACCTCCTATGTCAACCATGCAATTTCTTTTTTCTTTTTTTTTTTTTTTAAAGAGAGAGGGACAGTGAGAGAGAGAGAGAGAGAGAGAGAGAATCGATTTTATTTAGTTTTTCATGGACTTTCTTTGCTCGGACACTTCATTCTGTACATGGTGCTAGGGTTCGAACCCGCGTATTCACACATGCAAGGCAAGTGCTGTAACTACTGAGCCACGGCTCCAGCCCCCGTGCAACTTCTTACAGGCAAGCCCCCATTTGCCTTTCTATATGTGGAGCACGTTTTCATGAGTTCTGGAGCCAGAGACACATTGGTTCCCAGAGCAGAGACAGCTATGCAGTTACCTCTGGAGGTATTCATATCTAAAGAACTTACTCCAAAGTGGCATCCTATGGCTCCCCCAGGTCCTCCTGGCATCTCCCCCACTTTGCACAGAGCCAGGTGGTCATGGTCATAAATGTGAGAATGATAATTGGCCGGTCTGCTCAGTCCCCACAAACTCCATTCTCTGCTATGGAAACAGTCTTGCTACGTCTGACATTGTGTAAAAGCACACACAGTCGATGACAGTTTTTTATGAAGCCTGGTACATTTTGAACAGAAAGCAAAATGTACCTACATGCCATCTACCTGAAATGCCAGGTGTGTTAGTTTTTCATCGCTGTGACCAGCATACCTGACAAGAGCAGCTTAGAGAAGAAACATTTATTTTGGCCCACATTCTCCGAGAATTCAGTCCATGGTGAGCAAGCTCTATTCCTTTGGGCCAGAGGTGAGGCAAAACATCACGGTGGAAGGGTGTGGCAGAGAAAAGCTGCCCAAGTCCATGGCAGCCAGGAAGTAGAGAGAGACAGGAAGGGACCAGAAACCAGACAAACCCTTCCAGGCCACACCCTCGGTGACCTACTTTGTGAAACTAGGTCCACCTCCCAGTAGTCCATCCAAATCCAAATGGATCAGTTCAGCAAATGGATTGACCTAGCCATGAGATTGGAGCCCTGATCGTTGCTGAAAAGCCCCACCTCTGAACCTTGCTGCCTGGAGGACCATGCTTTTATACACGAGCTTTAGGGGGACATTCAAGAGCCAAACTATACCACCAGAGAAAGGACATAGTTGCAATGCAGCTGCCCAAATAACCATCATCATTCCTATAGATTGAGAGAACAGGTCCATAGAGCCTCCTTGCAGCTTTCTTGATCTGTCAACACCAACTCTGGGGCCCTGATGACTGGGTTTGGTGGGAGTCGTGAGGAAACCTCTAGGTTTACACCATCAGCATCCTTGCTTTAAGAAGACACCACCGTCATGACCTTGGCAACTGATGCCCACACTTTCACACCATGCCACCCGCAACCACTGCACATGGTTTCTACACACCTCCACACCTGCCAAAAGCCAGGATTGGAATGGACTCCACTGTAACTCCAGCCTCGTGACATTGGGGTGGCTTCTCCTGGAGCCTCAGGCCAGTGCATCTCCACCCACGCCTGACTCCAGCAGCAAGGACAGAGTGAAGGAAGCCATGCACACAGTCGTTTTAAGAACAAATCTAGCCCACTGGGTCCAAACTCTTCAGCCGCACTTTTGCATCTTCATATGCAACCCCTAGGAGAACTTTGCACAGTGTGATAATGCCCAGCCCTTTCCCTCCCCTGCTCATGTGCAGGGATTTGAGTGTTGGTCTTCTGAGATGTGGCCTGGTCATGTCTTAATACCTCTCCAGGTGACACTAGCTTGTAGATGGGAGGAAGAACTGAAACAGTAGGAAGTTCAGCTGAGACCTCAAGTAAAGGGCACTTCATTTAATGCAATGATATAATTATGACTCTGGATGAAGAGAACAGCTTGCTATCAGAAACAGTACCTGAGACAGGTGGCACTGAGGAAACAGGGAACATTTCTGCATCATGGGTCCCCTCCCTCCTGTTTGCTGGTTGAGCCTCACGCACTTCCACTTCCCCTGCCAGGTCAGCTGTGGGCTTTGGTCCCCTTGGCTTGGGGAAATCTTCCCATCCAGTGACTGCACAGCCTGCCATGGCCACGGGGCACAGACTCAGATCTCCACCAGGTCAAATTTGGAGTGCATCCCACCTTTCAGGCTTGCCCAAGAGTGCACAGGTGCCCCTAACGAGCAGCACCACCTCCTCCTGCACACACTCCACATGGAGGACAGTGGGCCCCATGCCAAATGTACCAGGAACTAAGACTATCAGGCCCCACTCAGAGCTGCGCTGAGCCCTGATGATTGGTGGACTTGCAGGTGCAACTCTACCTTGGAGCTCAGCAGAACGACCACTCACATGCTCCGAACCTCAATTGTCCCATTTTTCCCTTTTAGCTTTTGTATTTTGACATAATTTCAGACTTAGAAAATGTTGCAAGAGCTGTGCAAAGAATTACCATATGACCTTTAACCAGATTTCCCAAACATTAACATTTTACCACTTCCTCTCTCTCTCTCCAATCTAAGATTGAGAATATTGGGGGGAAGGGGAGTCATTGCATCTGTACTGAACATGTCCAAATTTTGTTTCTTGTCATTGTGCCCTGCGTGAAAACTATTTCCATACCATTTATATAGTATTAGGTATTAAAAATAATCTAGAGAGGATTTCAAGTATGCAGGAGAATTGCGCAGTGTAATTTGCAAATATGGTACCATTTTATTTAAGGAACTTGAGCATCCACTGATTTTGATATCTGAGGGGATTCTGGACCCAACCCCTTCATGGATAGGAAAGGATGACAGCAAATAAAGAGAAATGTTCTTTTTTTTCTGAGCCCTGTCTGAGAGCCAGTTAAAGGCACAATGCACCCTTTTCTCCTAAATCCTTATTGAACATTTCCTAATACACCAGAGACCTTCTCGTAGGTACCCATAGCACAATCAACGAAACCTTGACATTATGTGGACGCCACACTATCTCATCCAATCTGCTGAACTTATTCAGATTTGCCAGCTGTTTCCACAATGCCTTGCAGAACACCAGACAGCTGGCCTTTCTCTGCGAGTCCTCCACATCTCTGTCTTCAGGACGCTGGCATCCTGGGGAGCATATGCCATGCAAGTTTGTTCAAGTTCATCTCCGTTTGTGCATTCAGGGCAGGAATATTCTCAGAAGTGAGGCTTCACCTTCTTCAGGCCACCAGTACAAACTCACAAAACTTCCCTGCTACCTTCAAAGCACGTGGGAAGCCACTGCAGCCCACTGGATGATTTTCCTGCTATGATCAATGGTTATTTCCATCCATGTCTGGTGGCATCTGTGGGCCAGGAATTTAGGGATGGTCCTGGCATATTCTCATGAATAAAATCCTATGGTCATACACAGAGGAAGGGTCTGCAGCTCAGGGCAAGCTGGAGCAGTCAGATAGATATCCTGTCTGGGGGACAACCCATGCAGGGGGTGTCCCGTGGACTGGCCCGCTAACTCCTGTTGGCAGACCCCTGATCGCTTCCTGGCAGTGAAGTGCATTTAATTTAACTCAGCGCATAAATTAATGCCCATGCAGGTTGCATCCAAGCCCTGCCTCCCTGGTGCAGGGGGACGTTGGAACGACACCCGTGGAAATCAGGGGTGCCAGTGTCCACACTGGGTGTTTGGGGGCTGGGTTCCAGGGCCCCGCCTGGCCACGATTGTTATGTAAACACAGAGCCCTGTGCTGGGGTGGCTAGCCCATCTGCTCCGAGGCACACGTCTGGCTGCCCTAATCATGTTCCGTCCTCTTAAGGTGAAAACTTGGAAAATGGAAGGGGCTCTCAATCTCCCTTTCATTTGCAAACGAGCCATTTCAGCTAAGCCCAGCTCCCTATTCTTCTCCTGCATTTGTGTTTGTGAAAAGACCCGTCTCAAATTTCTGGGGCAGGAGCAGCTGCTCCCGAGGCCTCTTTTCACTGGGCCCGTCTCCCCCAGCCCTTGCCCCCGCCCGCTCCCTCTCTTTGTCTCTGTCAAAGCCAGCACCACCCCCTTCCTGACCCCTGGCCAACTTGGAGCCTCGTCCTTTGTCAGCCTCCCCAACTAGTTTCACCCTAAATCAAGCATTGTTTGGGCTCCTGAGGCCAGCACGTGCCCACACCCCCTAATCTTTTAATTTCACCCCAGGAGAAAGCAGCTGTTAGTGATACACGCAACGCACAGCTGTTGGCCGCGCCGGCTGCTGCTCCAGGGAACAATGAGGAAGGAAGAAGGGAGTTTGCAGGCCTCAGGAATATGTGCATCTCACCCTCTCTTTCTTCTTTTAGGATTTTTTTTTTTTTTGCAACAGTTGGCAGCGCGTGCTATGAAATCCTGCCCTGTTAGAAAAACCGTCCTGCCCCACCCCCAAAGGCATTTTTTGTGCGTGTGCACCCGTTCACTGATGCCACAAGCTCTTTGATTTGCACTTGGACCCATTTAGAGAAACAATCTTTTCAAGGATCCCAGACGTGTGGCAAGGTCCCTTTGCTACAAAAATGATCCTCTGATAACCGACAGGATGAGATCAAGGTGGGCAGACAAAGGCAAACGGGCTCCCTGTGCCAGTGTGTGTCCACCGAGAGCTACTAGCATCTCTGATGTCCATGTGGTCAGGGGCTGCCTTGTGGCACCAATGCTTTCTAGAAGTTCTGACAATAAATCTGATTTAAGGTAGGGGAGGGGAAGCCACTAAGGCATTTGGGGGCACCCTGTATACTGAGTGAGTCTGCAAGGCAGAGGCGACTTGGTTTTGTAGAGACTTTGGGCACATCTGCACCCCAGCAGCCTGAAGCACTGGGGAATGAGAATTCAGGAGAACAGCTACTTCACCTAAGCTGCTGGTGTCCGCTGATCAAGGCACGCCTGTTACCTCCCTGGTGCAGCAGCACCCTCATTGGGAAAGCAGGGGCTGCAGGGATTCTCCACAGACACTGCCCAGTGCAGGTTTGTGCCATGATGGAAGGTTCCCGAGCACGGATCAATATAGCCACAGAGCCCAGAAATGCAGCTGATGCAACCTGACAAACTTTCTTTTTTTAAAAAGTCATTTCAGTGAATTTAAGTAGCCACGTGTGACTAGTGGCTACTGTGTTGGAAATTTTGAAACCTTATGGGTTTTGAGACACAAAAATTGCAGATGGATGCCTGGGTCCTAACTCCAGAGAGCCTGATTTAACTCCTCCAGAAAGCAGCTGCAGCATCCGAGGCTCCCCAGGTGACTTAAACTTTTGGGTTTTGTTGTGCATTTGGAAGGCACTTACCTATTAAATGTTCCCTCTTTCTGAGATGCAAAAGATTTTTTAAAACAATGATGCAGTCTGATGATTCTTGAGAGCCAGGGTGCACTCTGGCATCCCCCCACCTTGACATCTGTCGCTGCTCTGCCTGTTGAGGCTGGGAGTTCAGGGCTGTCACTCCCTGGAGGGGCTTCATGCAGCTACAGGTTGGTGTGGGCCTCTCTGCATTCACTTTATCTCACCTGGTGGGCAATTGTAAGTTGCTGGCAGAAACCCGATGCTCACCAGAGCATATGGTGAGCCGTACACCTGCCTGATGCGGGCACCTGCTTGGCCTCCCAAGGGTGTGGGGCGGCTGGCTTGAGTGCTCCAAGCCATGGGCAAAGCGTCTGACTCATTTGCATGCTGGACGCCTGCCACGTGCCTGGACTATGGGCAGATCTGACACGGCATGTCATCGCTTTGAAGATCGGCAAATCTGGGGAAAGCTGCTCCTCAAAGGACAAAGCTGGCAGCCCATCTGGGACACGTGCTCGGGCCCTGCAAGGGGTCTGACACACACGAGCCTCAGGAAGCTGCTGCCCACAGATTGCACACCATGAGTTAGAGGGTCATGGCTCAGCTGTCCAGAGGGCAGTGCAGGGAGTTAGCTCGTCCCACCCCTGTGTCCTGTAGCCCCTTCCAGATACTAACATGACTCTGGAAAGCTGGATCCACCAGTGTTCTAATAAGAACAGCCTCCCCAAAGTTTCTGTTTAGACATCACCCATGCAAAAAATTACTGCTTTTCTTGTGTGTGGGCAGGGGAGGGGTTATCCACTTCTATAGTTAAGCAAAAATGAAAGAAATGGCCATGAAATGAGCCTATTATTACAGGATATCACACCCTATTGCTGGTAATCACAAGCCTCCCTGGAGTCTTCAAACTCCCCCAAAAGAAGTGACTTCTCTTTTTTTTTTTTTAAGAGAGAAGGTCAGTGAGAGAAAGTGTGCACACGCACGAAAGAGAGAGAGAGAGAGAGAGATAATCAATTTTTATTGAGTTTTTCACACGGCTTTCATTGCTCAGACACTTAGTTGCATACGTGGGTGCTGGGGTCTGAACCCGTTTACTCGCGCATGCCGGTCAAGTGCTGAGCCACCGCTCCAGCCCCGTGACTTTTTTTTAACAGATGCCACTATAAATAACTTGAGACCTTCTGTTCTGCTTTCACAGCACAAGTGGATAATAATAAGGGCAAGTGAGCGGGGCTGATGAATTCTTGCCTCTGAAGTGAGCGGGGCTGATGAATTCTTGCCTCTGAAGATCCTGGCCCTTAACCCTGGAAAGGGTTAAAAGTCATTCCAACCAGTGCTGCTGGGCGGTCCCTCGCCCTTAGGGGGTGACAGGGTAATCTCAGTGAATGAGCGCCTGTGAGGGCCTGGGGCCACTGGGGCCAGCCAGCCGCAGCCTCCAGCCCACCTCTGGCACCTCGGCCATCTGTCCAGAAACAGGGATAGCCATGCACTAGATGGAGGTAGGGCTTGAAAAGGCACAGAAGACAAGCCATGTGACGATCCGGCCAGGGTGCCGAGGGAGGGGCACCCCATAAAATATTGTGACACGTGAGGCCCTGCTAATGGCTGCAGCTGAAGGCGGGTGGCCGTCTTGCATCCCTGTGCATGAGGCCTGCATTCCTGTCCCCCACACTCCCACCTCACCCCTACCCATATCCCAGGCTGGGATTAAGCAGAGGAGGCCTTCCCAATTGGGGCAAGATGGAAGCTTTCCCTCAGTGGCCAGCAGGTTGGGGAAGGTAACAGGCAGACATGTTTTAAGGCCATTAGCAAAGAACAAAGAACTGAAAGAGTAATCCCAATGAATAGAGAATGAAAGTCGACTTGTGCCAGCAGCAGCAGGTTAGCTCATTACCCCAGACAGCAGATGGAGGGTGGCCTGGTTGCTGGGCAGAACTCAGGATGTGGGTGGGGGAAGCAGGAGCAGGCAGCCCAGGACTCCTCCCAGCAGGGCTTCCCAGGCAAGAGTTTACAGGAGCCCTTGACTAAGAGTGAGGGGAGACCTGTGTTCTCAACCTGTGGGTGTGAAGGACCCCTTGGGCCCCCAGGAATCTGCCTGACATCTTCATTTAGCTAGAACTACCTCTGAGCTCTGTCCAGTAAGGCCCTCACCAACCTGGGCACTGTGATCGCAGAGATGGGAGTGGGTCCCAAAAGGAGCCACATACCATGTTGATCAGTTCTCCTTCATCACCTCTGCTCAAGTAGCTCTGGAGTCTGCAGGACTATTTTAACTTGGATTTGGGTGGGGGCTGTAACTTGGCCTGGGGGGGCTTGTGAATGGGGGTGGGTGTGCACCTGGGCACACACTGGGGGATGTCCATACTGGGGGCATGCGCACAGTAGAGAGAAATACTCACTAGGGACACACACACCAGAGGAAAGTGCACCCTACGGGATGCACACACTGCAGGGAAGTTCACGTTGGGGACGTGTCCACTTAAGTGAACACATGGTGGTTGGTGCATGCACACTGGCCAAGGTACTTACACTCAGTGACATCCACTGAGCTATGGCTTCAGCTCCAGGGGAACCTTGGGTCATGGAAAGCAACACTCCAACCTGCATCCATGGAAAAGCCCCTCTTACATCTAGGGTGGTACAAGAGACAAGGCAAGGAGGCTGGAAAGCCCTGTCCTCCTGCTCAGCCAGCCTCCAAATCTGCATTGCATCTTTCTGTGCAAGAGTGTCCCAATGAATGAGATGGGATAGATAGTAAAACAGCCAGGCAGTTAGGGTAATGAGCTCCAAAAAAAGACTTGTTTTAAAATGTGAAGGTCACTCCATGAAATTAATCTGTAGAAACATTCCAAACATTCCAGATAACCCTTTGTTCCAGAGAGGTGGGAAGCCTTTGTTCTGGAGGAGGTGGGGGTGGGAACAGAAGTCTGGACAGATCAGAAGAGAGACTAAGGTTACTAAGGTTACTAAAAAGGGAACTGTATATCTATCTGAAGGTCACAGGTGAACCAGTAGCCTTAAGTTTTTCCAGTATGTGTTCAGCATAGATTTTAACCAATAGCCTTGGTACCTTTCCAATTGTTTACATTAGAAGTTGATCCCTCAGCTAACACACCTAAATGGAAATCTTGCTATCAGTCACCTTCTTGCTTGGCAAGAACTCTGCTTCTTTCTTCTCACTGGAATAAATCCTACTCTTTTCCACTCACTCCTTGTTGTCCATGGATTTCATTTTTTGAATTTGTGAGACAAGAACCCAGAAAGAAATCGGTGGCAAGCTTCTGAGATCTGCTGCAATACTGGAGGCATAGCCCACCACTGCGAGCCGCAACCTGCTGGCTTTCTGGCTGCTGCTCCGGAAGCTGATGCTAGCAGGCACAACTCTGCTACAATGAGCTGCTAACACTAACCTGGGCTTTCTCAAGTGCCAGGGCTTGAAATTTACACAAAACTGTCTCGCTGCCAGAAGAGGAAAATCTGATATCATCTCAGACTCCATTCTAGTGCTTTCTAGAACTGGAATATCTCAGTTTGTACAATTGAGTTTCTGATCTTTGATAACTTCTTTGGCTAAGAAGCTAAGTCTTGGGGTTGGGGATTCAGCTCAGTGGCAGAGCGGTTGCCTAGCACGTGCAAGGCCCGGAGTTGGGTCCTCAGCCCTGAAAAAAAGAAAAAAAGAAGCTAAGTCTTTTTATCTTTTTTTTAAGAGAGAAGGACAATGAGAGAGAGAGAGAGAGAGAGAGAGACAGAGAAAATCAATTTTTTATTGAGTTTTTCACATGGCTTTCATTGCTCTGACACTTAGCTGTGTATGTGGGTGCTGGGGTTTGAACCCGTGTACTTGCACATGCCAGGCAAGCACCACAACCGCCGAGCCACTGCTCCAGCCCCAGAAGCTAAGTCTTAAGGACCAAAATTCAACAGTGACATGCTCTGCCTTTCTGCTTCTGAGCAGACAACTCTCCAATCATGTCTGCCTCACCTTCTTTTAGTTTCTCCATGCTGGAGAAACAATATGTCAAGAAAATATTTCTGTGAATGTCACAGATTTAATTCAGCCAATTCCTTAAGAAATTAGTCCTACAAAATAATACATACACTGGACATATGCTAAGACTGCCATGAAGAATAGACATTATTTTTCTCACTAACATTAAACAGCTAAGGTTTTATGCAGGGAACTCTTTATAATCCATTCCTCCAGAAAGCTTGCCATTATGTGCACATATGAACATCCATAAATGTTGGGGCAGAGACACAATGCAGGTAGCGGCCTGCTTCTGGCCCTTCGATGTCTTAGTCACTCCAGCAAAGCAATGGGGACCAACAGGAAGCCCTTTGCACAGTGTCTGCCTTACAATGCCTTTGAGAGCACAGCGTGCCACACAGAATCGCACAGATTCTGCCCACGTTGGCCATCCTTAAAATTCTATCTAAAATGCTTCTTCTAAATTTCCCCTTTTTAAGATGGAGTGCTAAAATGGTACAGATTATTTCAAGAAAAATTTAAGAGCATATAAATAATATTTTTTTAAAAATCCAGTCGCTTTACAATGCTTTGAACCTTCCACTGTAGAGGAATTCTCTTTCCATTTTAGTTTGCTAGGGTTGCTATAACACAACACCATAAATGGGGTGACTTTGATAACAGACGTTCCTTTTGGAGGCCTGAGATCATGGTGCTGGTGGGATTGCTTTCTTCTGAGACTATGAGTGAGAATCTGTTCCAACCCTGCTCTCAGCTTCTAGCGGTGTGCTGGGATGCTCCTTCGCGCTTTCAGGTCTCTGCCTTCATTTTCAGGTAGCATTCTCCCTGTGTGTGTTTGTGCCCAAATGTCCTGTTCTTTTTTTTTTTTTTTTTTTTTTTTTTTTAAGAGAGAAAGACAGACAGAGAGAGAGAGACAAAGACAGAGAGAATCAACTTTTATTGAGTTTTTCACATGGCTTTTGTTGCTCCTACACTTCGTTGTGTATGTGGGTGCTGGAGTTTGAACCCATGTACTTGCACATGCCAGGCAAGTGCTGTAACCACAGAGCCACCGCTCCAGCCCCCAAAGTCCTGTTTTTTATAAGTACATAGAACCAGTCTTCTACGATTAGAGACTACCGTAATGAATTTATTTTAACTTGATTACGCCTGCAAAGACTATTTCTAATAAATGCTCAAGAAGTGCTCATTATTACAACCATCAACACCTCTACCATCACCATCACCACCATTATCACCTTCATCCCCTTTACCCTCATTGTCATAACCTTTATAATTGCCATCAGGGTCACCATGACCATCATCAAAATCCCCACTATCATCACCATCACCATTGCATATAAACCTTGAGCTGATACCAAGCCAGCTACTATTATTTCAAGTACTTTATCTAATTTCACTCACTTGGTCCCCCTCAGAGCTTTTGAAGAAGGCACTATTATCTGCATTTTACAGTGGAGGACCCTGGAGAGGACCCATATGCAGGGGATGGGAGGCAGGGTTTGAATCACAGAAGAAAGGCTTTGAGATCTGTTCCCTTTAGGGAATAGACGGGCCTTGTTTTCAGTGACAAAAGCCTGGACATGCCCCGACTAATTTCTGGAAGGGAGCACTGTGCAATTATTGATCAACAGATGTATGCCTCAACATGCGCACCTCTTGTGAGCAGAAAAAAAACAAGTTACAGAATCTACGTAGTATGAATTTGTTTATGAAAGTTCAAAAACACTGGGCTGGAGCTCAAAAGACTGATCCCACCTGCGGGGGACATTGGATTCCATCCCTAACACCACAGGAAAAAAAAGAGAGAGAGGAAGAGAGAGAATTTCGAAAACAGGCACAATGTAGCAATCCACAGCTTGTTGACTCTTACGTATACAGTAAAGTTAGACACGGTAATGATGAACACAGAATTCAGGCCACTGGGTATTGCAAGCAAAATAAGAACAGGGGCCAGAACACTGTGGAACAATGCAGAGGTCTGGGCGGCATTCTAATGGCAAACCGAGGTGCATCCCTAGTCACTCTAGCTACCAGATCTGTACATGTAAGTTACACAGATGCTTTTGTGTCTACACTGCATTTCAGATTTATCTGTATTTTTTTTTTTTCAAAATTACCAACAATAAAAAAGGTGGAGAAATGACTCTGGAGTAGTTTTCTAGCCAGTGAATCCCTCCTGTGAGGTCTACGCTCTACATCTCTGCCAAGGCCAGAAAGGGAGTCATAGCTCTGAGCCATCATCACAGCAACAAGCCACGGAGACCATGTTCTGAGCCCAGAGGCTTCTGCCTCCTCAGCATAGATAAGGAAGTCCCCACAGTGACCAAATTCTAGTTTGTACAAAAATACCTCATTACATTATTTTTATTTACATTCACTTAAAGCTAAGTCTGTCATCTAGCCAGATAGAAAATCTAATCTCAGACTGTTAGAACTTCAAGCATCCCCAAACCTAGGCGGCCCTTCCCAGTCAGGACCATGGATGCACTGCAGCCCCTACAAATTGGAGAGTCCCTGGTGACAGGACACAAGGAACTCTCCCTCTGTGGTCTGCTGCTTCCCTGGGCCCTGCTAGATCCTCTCTTTCCTTGCCTTCCCCTATGAAGATACTTCTGTCACCAAGCATGGGAAAGAGGCCTGGCCCAGGCCCCAGAGGCAAAGCACAGCACACTGGGATAAAGGAGGGCCCCTCTCTTGCTGCCCACCCCAGGGCAGACAAATTGTAAGGACTATGTGGTCACCTCGGAGCCATGCCCTGAGCCTTCCTCACTGTGCACTCTCCCCATCTCTGTCCCTGTGGGGCTGCAGATTATCAGCTCCCCACACTTTATTCTCCATTCCCAAGAGCAGGGAGCATTGCTCCATTCCCACCTGAGGTCCCTCCCACCCCCAAGGCCTCCTCCCAGTGTCACCCACTCCCTGTCTCCTCTGGGTTAGCTACTGAGCATTCAGGGAGAAAAAGTGTGGGGAGACACAGTGGGGGTGCTGACAGCGTGACAGATAGCTCAGGACCTCCCTGCTCCCAACCTGTCCCCCACCCCAAAACACTGGTGGGGCCATCTGCTGCAAGCCCAGTTGTGGGACAGCTGGGTACCTTAGCAGGGCCAAACATGTCCACAGCTTAAGAAATTTCCAGAAGACAAAGGAGACCTCCAAATGTTTCTCAATGCTGGGACCATTCCTGTAAATCCCACCAACTCACTAGGAGCTGGAAGCTTGCCCATCTTCTTCCTGCCCCTCTGATGATCCTCCCAATACATATGCACACACACATACACACAACTCATGTACACAGGTTCGTCCATACACACACAGCACCTGGGCACACACAGATGCACCTGCACATGAGTATCAGAGGCTTACTCAGGATAATAGTCAGTAGGACTCTGAAGCAACCAACAGAGCATGTATCCATGTTGCCCAGCACAGAATAAACCAGAATATGAGCATGGTATGACTGTAAGTCTGGTATCTCCCTTGTTTGTCACCAAACCCACGGGAAGGTACACAAACAATAGCACATTGGGGTTGTATACACAAAGGGGTCTCTGGGGAGGGCTCTGCACTTACTTCCAGGATTTTATTCCAGTTTTGGATCCCCTCTTCTATAATTGTACTCAAAGGTAATTTCAGAGTCAACAAAGAACCCTGGCTCGTTCCACACCTGCCATGAGGAAATAGAAGCTGTTGCTGAAGTTCAGCGATTGCCTAAGATCAGCCGGCTCCTTAGCACACATCAAAGCCCTCACCTCTCAAAGAGGCATCCCCGACCCAGTCAGGTCACCACACAGAAAGCTGACAGCCATGGGGCGAGCACACCTCCTGGAAGGTGAAAGGGCATGACTGGGTGCTTCAGGGAAATGCATGAGCCCTGCGAACCTGGAAAAGGGAAAGTTATAAATGTACCCTTTTGATAGCTGAGGTGATCTCAGCTGAGTGTTGACGCGTGTTCATATGGACAGGTTCCAGAACACTCAAGAGGGGGCCCTGGGCATCCTTTATGCTTTCCTCCATAACACTGACAAGAGCCCAAGCATTCAAGACTCTTGGAGTCCTCAGGCCCGTCAGCTGCCTGCTGGCTAGAGCCAGCCCTCTTTTCCCTTTTCCCAAACTGCCATGTTATCAGCTGTGTCAACACACATTTCCCAACAGCACTGAAGAGTCCTGAAAGCAAACACTAGGCCACCTCCGGGAACTTGCTGGGCACGAGGCTCCGAGGGGAGCAGGTACAACAGCCAGGGCCTGGCCACTCCTGCAGATGCAGTTCCTGATGGCAGGGGAGGGAGGGTAGGGGATTGAGGGTGTACCTGAGCAGCGCTCACTTACCTGGAGGGTCAGGTCAGGCCCTGCAGGGCAGAACAAGCGGCTGGGGGGGGGGGGTAGGAGACATGATAATCCTGATATAGGTGAACTTCTCAAAGGTCCCAGGCCCTGGAAGCTTGGTGGTGTGGGGAGCTGGGCTATAGTTCCATTCCACCAGCCATTTGTAAGTGAATGGTTGGATCAGTCATCTCTGATGACAAAAAATTTCAACACACATTATGCTGTAGGGAAACTCTTGGATAATATGCACATACAAGAGGCTGGAGCAGTGCTCAGCAGTTACAGCACTTTCCCAGCATGCACAAGTGCACGGGTTCGAATCCTAGCACCAACATACACAACTAAGTGTCAGAGCAACGAAAGGCTCATGAAAAACTCAATAAATTGATTCTCTCTGTCTCTCTCCCACTGTTCTTTTGTCTTTAAAAAAAATGCACATACAAGAGCAAGATAAATACACATTGGTGGATGGATAGTGTTGGGTTTGGATAAAAGGTGTCCTCCAAGAGCTTGTGTGAGACAATTCAGGAAGACTCAGAGGAGAAATGATTGGGTTCTGAGAGCCTTCACCCACTCAGTGAGTTAATCCCATGGTAGGGATTAACTGGGAGCTGTAGGCTGCTAGAGTGTGGCTGGAGAAGGTGGGTGATTGGGAGTGTGCCTCTGAGGTATATATGTTGCCTGGTGTGGAGCCTCTCTCTGGAGCCAGGCCTTCCTCCATGATGTTCTGCCTCCTCTCAAGCCCCAAGGAATGGAGCCAGACTGCTATGGACTAAGATCTCGGAAACTGTGAGGCCCTAAATAAACTTTTCCTCCTAAAATTGGCCTTGTCAGGTCCTTTAGTCACAGAAATGGAAAAGCTAACTAAAACAGACGGCTACAGAGATGAAGGATGGGTATATGAATGCATGGACAGAGGATTGTATGAATGGATGATGATAGAGAATTGTCTGAAGTATGGTTTAATAGGTACTATATTTAGTACCTTCAGTTATATGAAAGAAAACAAAAAAAATAATATTTATTTTGATAGTAAATGTCCAGGCACAGCTACCCTAGATGACAAATCTAGTCCTCCATTATGTACTTTAACTAGGATTTCTGAGGATGCATCTGGACAGTGGGCCTTGTTTTGGTGACTTAAAGGTGAGGTTTTCTAAAATTATGAAAGCTTGATAAAGCTCAGAGCAAAACAAAGTCTAGAGTATCCCTTTCTCTTTTTCAATTCTTTTCTTTTCTTTTTTTTTTTTTTTGAGAGAGAGACAGAGGGAGAAAATAAGAAAGAGAAAGAGGAAATCAATTTCATTTATTTTTTCATATGGCCTTAGTTTCTCTGACAGTTGTGTATGTGATGCTGGTGTTTGAACCCTGGTCTTTATGAAATTGCTTTAACCACTGAGCCACCACTCCAGCCCTAGAGCAGCTCTTGGTAGACATCACAGCTGCATTTCTAGTAAATACTATGTCTACTGTAGCCATATTAGAAATCCCAGTGCTCACAGATCTCCAAAATGGAAGCAGAGCCAACCCTCACTCAGAACTTCCATCCACGTGGGCAGTCAGTGGGACATAGTTAGCTATGGTGTTGCTTATACACAACTCTGTCCACCTTGGAGAACTTCAACCACCCCTAGCCCTGTCCACAGGAGGCCAGTAGCCCCTGTAGTCATTGTTTCAGACACAAATTCCCAGCATCCCCCATGAGACCCGTTCCACCATGAGAGCTGACACTAGGGGCAGAAACAAGCCCCTGGGTGAAGCAAGCCTGGAGGCCAGCAACTGTTCACACCTCATAACAGCTCCTGAGACAGTGGCATCAAAGACCGGATGGATCTTGAGTCCCCTTTGTCAACCTCCATACCAGTGTAGCCAGGCCCATGTGGAAGCACCAACCTAGGCCATATACAGAAGGTCAGCCCTGCTCTCCACATGTATCCTAAGGTTCATGTATTAGTCAACTTGTTGCTGTGATCGAAATACTGGACAAGAACAACTAAAGGAGGAAAAGTTTATTTTGGTTCACAATGTCAGAGATCTCAGTTTATGGCTAGCCAACGCCATGGCTCTGGGTCAGAGTGAGGAAGAACATTGTGGCTTAAGGGTGTGGTGGAAGACACCTGCTCAGCTCAAGGTGGACAGGAAGCAGAGAAAGAGAAGGAGGAGCCAGGGAGCAAGATATATAATCCCCAGGGTTGGGGATTTAGCTCAGTGGCAGAGGGCTTGCCTAGCACACGCAAGGCCCCAAGTTCCGTCTTCAGCCCTGAAAAAAAAGAAAAAAAAGATACATAATCCCCATGGTATATTCCCAGTGACCCACCTGCTCCAGCCATGTCCCACCTGCCTAAACTTGCCACCCAGTAGTCCGTTCAAGTTATTTATTTATTTATTTATTTATTTATTTTAGAAAGAGGAGACAGAGAGAGAGAGAGAGAAAGAGAGAAGCAATCTTTATTTAATTTTTCATGTGACTTTCATTCCTCAGACACTTTGTTGTGTACGTGGTGCTGGGGTTTGAATTGGGGTCCTCATGTTTGCCAGGCAAACGCCATAACCGCTGAGCCACCGCTCCAGCCCCTCCTTTCAAGTTATTAATCCATTGAATGAATGAATCCACTCTTTAGGTTATAGTTCTCATAATCTAGTCATTTCACTCCTGAACATTGCTGCATTAATGCAGGAGTGTGAGGGGACACCAAACCATAACATTGCACATTTGATGACAGGGTCTGGTCCAGGAAGCAACTCCTTCCCCTGACAGTTCCAAGCCCTGATACCCAAACTGGACAAGTCTTTCTGCCTCTCTCCAGAACCAGGTGTCAGGTAAATAGGGGCCACTGATCAAACCCTGCCTGTAGGTGGGATGGGTCTGGTGTTACCTCCTTCTTTGCCATTGCCTAGTGTTAAATAAAATTTATAGGAGGCCAGTGTTTGGGAACTGAGCTCTAGCACTAATCCCCCGCAGAAAAGATCAGACCAGAATGAAGTTACTTGTGTCACTGAAACTAAGTTCTGACATGGGCCAAATTAAAACAACTATAACAGGGGCTGGAGCGGTGGCTCAGCGGTTTCAGCGCTTGCCTGGCAAGCACGAGGACCCGGGTTCAAACCCCAGCACCACGTGCACAACTGAGTGTTGGAGCAACTAAGGCCATGTGAAAAGCTAAATAAAGTTGTTTCTCTCTTTCTCTGTCTCTCTCACTGTCCCTCTCTCTTAAAAAAAAAAAAAAAAAAACAACTATAACAACAGGTGATTCACAGCAATGAAGCCAAAAGAGCCCTGTTTCCTTGACCTAGCATGACAAGGAAATCCCTTCTGCTTTTGCCCTATGAGGAAAGTAACTTTTGTAATGACCAATTCACTTTTTTCGTTCCTTATTTCTGCTTTCTTCAATCCATAAAATCAACCTCCTCTGCTCAGCCTAGTAGGATACCTTTATTGCACAGTTGAGGTGTTGCCCAATTCTAGAATTGCAAATGAAAGCCAGTTAAGATCTTTAAATATGTTTCAGTTCTGTCTTTGGACAGTAGTCATGGGAACAGATGAATTTCCTCACCTCTGCAAGACACATGTGAGAGATGAAGGGAACTGGTTAAGAGAGGACAGCGCGGAAGGGCTGGAGAGCTTCCAGGTCACACAGGGTGCTAGACAAATGGAAGACAATGTCTATGTCACAGGCAACAGCCCAGACTGGGCAGAGCCAGGTGAGCAAGCCCAGACTAGGCAACTGGCAGCCAGAGAGCCGGACCAGATGGAGCCAGACTGTTCCCAGCCTCCTCACAATTGCTTGCGCTACAACTTCCAAAGCTCATTCATGTTCCACAGTCTGTACCAGGACCCAGACAGACAAGAGCCTGCTTAAGTCCATTTTCTGTTTCTATAACCAAATACCTGAGAATAGATCATTTCTAAAGAACATTGGCTCCCAGTTCTGTAGGCTGCCAAAGCATGGGGCTGCATCATAACATAGTAGGGCTGCACATGGAGAAACAGAGCAAAGGTTGCCAGTTCAGGCCTCTCTCCTCTTAGAAGCCATTATTGCCATCATGGGGGTCCTGTCCTCGGGATCTCATCTAACCCTAATTTTCTCCCAAAGTCCCACCTCCAAATACCATTAGCATATGAATTTAGGGATTAAGTTTCCAACCCCTAACTTTGGGTTGATACATTCAAACCAAATCATCCTTCCTTGGGTAGAAAGAAAAGAGACCAACTTAGTGATGATGTAGCAGGTGGAATGCAGGCCAGGCCTTCTCCTGGCTCTCAGCATGTTGACCCTGCTCCAGCTGAGCCAGACGTACCTCCATCCATACCCCAGTCCTGTCCCTGAGGGTCATACCTCAAAGACACAGAGCCCCCCTTCCCCAGGGAATTGCTAACCAGCTCCTTCCCACCTTTCTTCTCATTTCCCTGTTCATGATGCTCAGTATTGAGCACCTACATTCTAGAGGCCCCTGGAACACCAGAAATTGATGTGCAAGCAGGAGATCTCCCTGCCTCCTGGGGAGCAAACCAACCCACATTTGTCCATCTTTTTTGGGTTAAGACACAACCCTTCCTCTGTCTGCATATCCCACAAATAAAGACAGTCATCATTTATTTAAGATCACAAGGAAAAGCCCTGGAGCCAATATTCTTGTGGCTTTGGAACAATTTGGAACAATAAAGTCTTTTTTTTTTTGGTCAGTGCTGAGAATCAAACCCAGGACTTCATGTGTATCAGGCAAGTGCTCTAACACTGAGCCATATCCCAGCCCTAAAGTTAGTATCTTTGAGAGACAGGATTTATAAACTGCATCTTCTGGCGTGGATAGCCTTATTCAAATTACTTCCTCACTAAGATCAGTATACAGACAGAAATAGCACATTCTGGGAGGATGCACCTGAGTCTCTTTCAAACATAAAGCAAGCTAATGAGCGGCAGGGAGCCCCTCCCTGTGACTTGCTCATGAACTTGATAATTAAAACAGGAATAGGAGTCTTTTCTGGAGGCTGTAAATGCACACTGAACTTTTTTAAAAGGGTAAATAACAACTGATTGCAGAAATTTCTCTGGGAAATACATGCGTTTGTAATTTGGGGGAAATATTGCTAAATTGTCCTACCTAGCTCTTCTTGCTATCACTCTAACAGTATATGAAAATGGCTATTTCTTCAGAGCTTCATCAACAGAGGACATTGTAAAACTTTTAGATTTTGCTGCTGAGAAATGAAATGAAAAAAAAAGTGAAATGGTATATTCAACTTTAATTTGCATTCACCTGTTAAAAATACAATTTAACGACTTTTCATGATTATTTTCACATTTTGTGTGCATGTGTGTGTAAAATATCCGTACTTCTGACAAGTTTGGGAAGTAATACTATTGGGGAAAAGAAAGATGACATATGGGGTATAAGGTGGAAAGGTTATAAGAGCTAAGTCCTCCTTTTCAGTAAATAGGAGGTTAAAAAAAATTTACCAAGAAATTACCCTACAGATTTTTTTTTAGTCTGGTAGCAGAAGCACTGGGCCAGGACTTGCTACCTCATTAGGCAGAATCCAGTGTCTATTGACAATGACCCTTAATAGTAAGCATATTCATGTTCCCAAGCCTGTTTTCTCTCAGCCTTTGAACAAGTCCAAGAACAGAGCCCACACCCCCACCTCAGGGCTGAGGGGATTGTGAAGGTGAGGCACCAGGTAACTCTGCTGGGACCCTCAGGCTGGGAGATACCTTGCACCCCAGATGTTGGTGTAGCTGTCCAAGTGCACCCAAGTCAGGAAGAGCCTTCCCAAGTATTCAGCAGCTCTGTTCTGGTGAGCCCTGCTGGCTCCTGTCCTCTGGGTCAAGAGTGACCAAACAGGTTCTCCAGGTGGCAGGGGCTGAGCATGCAAGGCCAGAACACTTTGTTCCTAGCTGTGTCCTGAAGTGCTATGTGCATAATGCAGGTACAACATGTGGGTGGTGTATCCTTCATGTGTCCCCAAGCGTGACCTGGTGCATGCCAGAGGAAAAAGCAAGTGACCCTCTATTGGGGTTAAACTGGGCTAACTTTTTGTTATTGCTGTGTTAGTACCGGGAATTAAACCAAGGGGCACTTGTCCACTGAGCCACATCCCCAACCCTCTTTATTTCATTTTGAGACAGTCTTGCTAAGTTGCTTGGGGCTTGGCCAGTTTGCGGAGGCTGGCTTTGAACTTGCAATCCTCCTGCCTCAGCCTCCTGAGCCATTGGGATTACAGGTGTGCACCACTGCACCCAGCATGGACTAGATTTTTTTTAGCTCCAAGGGAGGAAAAACTCAGAGAAAGGCCAGAATGCCTTCTCCGCTATGCTTCTCTTGGAGGGGAGGCATCTCGGAAACAAGGACTTGGGCCCTGACCTCAGAAGGACAGATTAGACACAGAATCCCCAGCAGAGACCCAGATTGCTACATTTTAGAGAGAAGATCACCTTGCCTCATTGTTGGTTTAGCTAAGGCAAACCTGGTAAGGGGTGTTTAATGCAGATTCCCAGACCTCCACCCAAACAAAATGCTTATGAGGGAGTCCCCATGGATCCGTATTTATAGACAGTACCCCATAATGCTAATACTATGATCACTGCACCAATCTCTAGGGACAGGGCCACCCACATCCCCAGGAATCCAGGACATTGTCATCACGATTGAATGTCACCCCAGCCATTACCATTCAAATCCAACTGAGTAAAAGCAAGATTCAGATGCTGCATTTTCCCATTGTTTTTATTTTTCTGATGTTGCCATTTTTTTGTCCCCTAACAGCCTGGCTTCTCCTCCAGAGGCCCACCCCACCACCTTTGGTTGCCTAGAGTGGGTTGGCCCCACACAGTTCTCTCAAGCATCCTGCTCTGGATTGCCCAGCCCAGCCTATGGCCCCAGCCCCCACTAAACCGCTCAAGGAAACTTGGCTTTCAACAGATTCCTGTATTTCGAAATCAGAAATCAACCATCCGTCACTCTCCACCTGGCAGCCAGCTCTGGAGAAAGGGCTCTGGTCTTGGAATCTGTGGCCCAGCCCAGCACCCAAGCAGGTGAGGAAGGAAGAAGAGGGTGCAGAGCAGACAATTTGCTGTTCTTTCATGCCGCTGCACCTCAGGATCCTCGCGGACCGCAGGAACCACCCCCACACACCTGTCCCCTCCTCCCAGATGGCGCTCTGAAACGCCATTTTCGCCCACTTTCTTCTTCAATGAGGAAGACAGGCTAACAGTGCTAGAAACGGACTGTGCTTGGAGCTTTCCTGTTTGATGCTATCTCTCAAAACCTCCTATTTTCCCAAAAAGCCTGTGCAAGAGGCAATAGCACCACAGCTACAGGGCAAGGTCCAGAGACATTAAATGCTTTGCCAAAAGTCACACAGCTGGAATTCGGATTCTGTGCATCTATGCAAGGTGTGTCCTTAACCTAAGGTCTTTGGAATTCAAGGGAAATGTTCTCACTTTGAAAATCGGTAATGCTAAAGGACCCTACGCCAGGGGACAAGAGTACAGCCCTGTGCTTGTGCAGGACTGGGGCCCAGGGGGATACTCACACAAGAGGGACCGGGCACACTCAAAAGTCACCCTTTATCAGCACCCTGGGGAATCCCTGATAAAGCCCTTCATCTTGCTCTTCCTTCCAGCCCCTCCCCCATGAGCCAGTCAGAACCGGGGAGGGGGAAATTGATGAGGACACCCAGGGGCTTCTGAGGTGCCCACATGGCCCAGGGAAGCACAAGGAAGGTGACAGCTTGTGACCAAGCAAGGGGAGAGTATGGGCCTCAAAGCTCCACCCCAGGGCTTCCCAAACCCATTTTCTGGGTGTATTATTGTGGGGGATGGCTGGGCTCCTTGGTCATGACACCCGAGCTGCTCTTGGACCCTCTCAGAAAGCTGCTTAAGAATCCCATGCAAGTCTTGTCCCTCTTTTCTGCCCTCCTGCTCCCAGCACCCTGGGGGACAACTCTGTGGCAGTTCCGTGGGTAAGGGACTTTCACACTTGGACACATGTTGAGTCTTAAGGCCAAGCAGGGATCCCCCATGGGCATCGCTAGCCTCTGCACAGAGCTGACAGTGTTTGTTCAGCTGCTGCACAGGGCCGGGTCCCCAGGGTCCCGAGGCCACTGCTTGGGGAAGGTGAAGAGCCAAGTGGGAATAGGAGCAGGAAGCAACTCCACTGGCTTCTCTTTGAGAAACTGCAGGCCACTTGTGTGAAGAGGAGGAAGACACAGGAGAGAGCCCGGAGTCTATCTAACCCTGCACAGTGCACAGTGAGACCTGGTCACAGAGTCCCCAAATCTCACCAAGCAGCCTATGGGACACATTGCTCAATGTCCATGCTGGGGAAGCAAAGTGCTCCCCTTCATCACAGCCAGACAGAGGTCAGAGCAGCCCTGGGGACACAGAGAGACAGCTTTTGTTCTGTTTGTTTGTTTTTAAAGAGAAAGAGAGACAGTGAGAAAGAGAGAGAGACAGTGACGAGAGAGACAGAGAAACAGAGAATCAATTTTCTTTAGTTTTTCATGTGGCCTTCATTGCTCTGACACTTCTTTGTGTACTGGTGCTAGGATTTGAACCCGGGTCCTCGCGCATGCCAGGAAAGTGCCATAACCACTGAGCCACCACTCCAGCCCCTGACATCTGTTAAATGAGTGTGAACTTGTGTCTGAAACCGCAGGACACGGGAGAGCACCCCAGAAGGCCACCAGTCTCTGCATGCTGATCTGCCCACGCACCCCTGGAAGATGAGGAGACTGAACCCAGCAGCAGCAAAGACATCCTTGTCCTTAGTGCATCGGAGGCCAGACAGCACCTGGGGACGGCTTTACCCTCAAGGGCTACTTCCAGATGGCCTTCCCACCCACGTCAGCTGCCTGTGTTTTCCTGGGGGCCTTCTGCTAAGGGCACAGATGACAGGATTGTGTTGTGCAATTTGTGTGGTGCTCCTGGCCTCTCTGGGGATTGCATTCTGCAGGGCCCCAGACCTCTCCCTTGGCCAAAACAGCTTGTGCTGATTTATCCATAAACACAGCGAAGAGCCCAGGAGCCCCAGGAGGTGATGAAGGCACTCCGGGCAGAATTTCACAAGTGTCCCTTTTGGTTTTCGATTAGCAGAGGAGGTGGCTGGCTGCCTGCAGGAGGGTGGGAGGCAGGAGGGACTGTTTTCCCCGCTTCCTGGTGTTGTTTGTGAGCTCCTTGTCCTAGAAAGAAGCTACTCCACAGATAGAGATCCCTGGTTCCTCCTCAGCTGTCCTCCTGATCTAGGTCACCCCAGAGCCCCAGCTCAGCTCGCACTTGGCAGGAGCCCAGCAGCTCTCAAGAGTCAGTGTCCCTCTGCTGAACGCGAGAGAGCTCTGCATTTGCAGGCTGTTCAGAGGTGCCAATGCGATTCTGAGAGCCCTTTACTGGTGACAAGCATCAGGCTTAGCACAACAAAATGACACACAAGGATCATGGTGGGCAGAGGCCCCTTGGATCTGCCAGGTGGTTATGATGCAGGGTGGGGGATGGATTTGAGATGAGGCCAGATTCTCTGCTCCCAGTGGCAAACGGAATCTGGGCTGACTACAGATTCCAGCAGCCAAAATAGCCCACTTCCAGTGTTTGTAGCTATTCCCACCTAAAACTGGGAATTTGGGCTGGCTGCAGGTTTCTGAGGTCAAAATAGTGTTAGCAGCTCTCCAGCTAAAAGCTGGGTGTTGCAGCTCTTGGTGTGGTGGAAATTCACCCCGGGAATTCGGCGCCAATCTTCTGGGTTCTTGTATCACGAATTTGAAGAATAAAATCCAGGGACAACCACAGAAGGAGGAGTAAAAAGGAGTAGGATTTATTTAAGGAAGGAAAGCAGAGACTCCACAAGGCGGAGGGGTATCTGGAAGCAGGACACCGTCTGATGGAGGTTAGGCCAGGGGTTATATTGATTTGGGGCATGAGCATCATTAACATTCATGCAAAGCAGGCTTTGAGAAATGCATCTCCGTCTTTGTCTTTGATTAAAATCTATGCAAAACAGGTAGCAATTCTTTCCAAGTTCCCCTCAGTGTCCACCCCTACTTCTTAATTTTTCCTTCACTGGGACAAAGGCGTTGCTGCTACAGGTGAGCCTCGTGATCATTTGCAAATGAAGGCCCTGAGCATACCCGTTAATGGCTCTCTACTGGCCAGCTTCTAGGTGTGGTTGAATGGGGCCCAGGGTCCTGACTACCCAGCCATTTTACTGTCTCTCCTAAAACTGTCTCAATTACACTGTGTTCTGCCCTCAGGTGAGACCCAGCTCCTCCAGGAGCAATCAATGAGCACAGCCACATGGCCATTCTTCTTGGCCCAGGAACAGAGGAAGAGAGATCAGGAGAAAGAAAAGTTGGCTTCTTTCAGAGCCAAGCATGATCTCCCCAGTGGGGGTCCACCTTTGTACACATGCATTCGCTTGTCACCTGGGGTATGTCCCCTGGTCCCCTGTGTGCCCCTATCTGTGGCATGAATGCCATGTGCTAAGCCCTCTGGCATGCACAGAGGGAAGAGCATATGGTGGCTCTGTCACAGTGGCAGCTGCTTGCAGATGACAAAACACACATAAGATCTTTCCTCTGCAGCCATGAAGGCCAGAAAGGAGTCATCAGGCAGGGTCAGTTCCCTGTAGCTCCCAGACTCTTGGTACAAGGGCAGAACACGGCCCTTCCACTGAAGAATGAAATTCTTACCTCTAACCAGTTTTTCTTGTGCAGATACGAACTATGTATTTTAACCCCAAATATCATCTCTAACTGCTACAGGAGGCTTTTAAAACTACAACACAGAAACTGTGTCTTGCTTCACCTCATTGCTTCTGGATGAATTCCTGATACTAAATGTTGTCTGTCTTTGCAAAGACAAAGACATTCCGGGCATGATGGCGCATGCCTAGAGTCCAGGTGACTCTGGAGGCTGAAGCAGGAGGATCACAAGCTTGAGGCCAGCCTCAACAATTTCGTGAAACTTTAAGCAACTTAGTGAGATTCTGTCTCAAAATAAAAAATAAAAATGGTTGGGAATGTAGCTTAGTGGTAAAGCACCTCTGGGCTCAATCCTCAGTACCAAAATAACAATAAATAATAATAATAATAATAATAATAATAATACAGTAGTCCTGAGCCAAATCTTTGATCAACCACAAAATGCTATCTCAGGAGGAAAAGGTTTTGCAAATATATGATGCCCACTAATTGATATACCATATTTGTTTTTGGTTGTAAGGGGGATTCCACTAAAAAGTAAACAGTGTGATTTTCCTGAAGTCCTTCGACTCCCTAGACAAGAAACACAGGAGCCTTGGTACCTGCAGCTAACCATGAGAAAGAAGGCTGAATACAACAATAAAAACAACTTTGAAAGATCACATTCATATAACTTTTATTACACTATAGTGTTACACTTATTTATTATTAGCTGTCATAGTTACTCTCTTACTGTGCCTGAGTTTTCAAACCTTATCATAGGGTATGTACATAGAGGAAAAGAACAGTAAATATAGGGTTCAGTCAATTTGATGCTTTGGAGATCCCCGGGGGGTCTTGGAACATATTCCCCGTAGATAAGGGGAGGTGACTACACAAAGAGGTGGAGTTTCGCACAGTGACACCTGCAGCTCTCATCCCTGAGACATCTGGCCTCATGCGGTGCTCAGAGCCTCAGGGCTCCACCACCTGCACCAGAGAAACTGGATACAGAATGATGTTTTACTCCAAGATTCGTGGAGCCTCAAGTTCCACCAAACCATGCCACCTGAAACAGAGGGGAGTAAGCATTTATTAACCACCAACAGTGTGCTGGGAATTTCCTTCCATAGTCAGGCAGACTATCTGATACCCAATTTGGGAGCCACTGCCTGCAGGCCACCCCAAGAGCCACACCTCCTTGGGTGGGTGGAAAGCACCTAGCACAAAGAGCCCTCAGAGACCAGTGGGCAGAGCACCTCATGCCTCTTGGAAAGGAGCAGGATGGATTGTTCTCAGCCTAGCACTTACAGTGATGTGGGGGTTTTGAGATGAGGCTGGATTCTCTGCTCCCGCTGGTGAATGGAGTCTGGGCCACTACAGACTCCAGCAGCCAAAATAGCCCACTTCTAGTGTTTGCAGCCATTCGCAGTTAAAACTGGGAATTTGGGCTGACTGCAGGTTTCCGCAGCTGAAAGTGTTAGCAGCTCTCCAGCTAAAAGCTGGGTGTTGCAGCTCTTGGTGTGGTGGAAATTCACCCCGGGAATTCAGTGCCAATCTTCTGGGTTCTTGTCTCATGAATTTGAAGAATAAAATCCAGGGACAACCACAGAAGGAGGAGTAAAAGGAGTAGGATTTATTTAGGAAGAAGAGCAGAGACTCCGCAAAGCGGAGGGGCACCTGGAAGCAGGACACCGTCAAATGGAGGTTAGGCCAGAGGTTATATTGATTTGGGGTATGAGCATAATTAACATTCATGCAAAGCAGGCATTGAGAAATGCATCAACTCCATTGGTTAAAATCTATGTAAAACAGGCATTGAAACTGGTCAAGAGCACCATTGGTTAAAACAAAAGGTGGCAAATACTTCCCAGTATCCACCTGTGACCACCCCCATCTCTTAGTTGGGACTAGGGTGAGCCTCAAGGTCTTTTTGCATTTGAAGGCCCTGGGCACACCCTGTCAATCACTCTCCACCTCTACCAGCTAGCTCTTGGATGGGGGCCCTCTGTCCTGACTACCTAGCCATTTCACTGTCTCTCCTAATCTGTCTCAATAGGATGAGCAATCACTTCTTTTTTTTAATTTTTTTAACAATTTTTTTATTCAGAGATTTATTTGCTGAACAATCAAACAATTTTAATGAAATTATATAATATATATATAAATTCTGAAAATTAGATTTACCCCCAAGAGCGCCCCCCCCCAATTACTCACCTTTATTCCTATCCTCTTCCCACAATATCTCTAAAAATGTATTAGGTTGTATGACATTACATCTTATCCAGATTTAACACATGATACTAGACCTCCTTTCTCAATGGCCAGGGTCTAGCTCCAGCCTCCGCAGATGAGTGAAGACATTCGCCCTTAGTTCTCTGGGTTATGCTGATTTCACTCAGCATGATTTCTCCATAGCCACCCATTTAACCTTCAAAGGCTGCAATGTCATTGTTTCTAATTGCTGTGTAAAATTCCATGGTATAAATGTCCCACAGTTTTTGGATCCATTCATCCAGTGAGGGACACCTGTGTTGTTTCCACAATTAAGCTGAACAATTTACTTTTACAGACTGGTTGACTCTGACTACAGAGCGGTCACCTCTTAGGCATTTGCAAAAAGGCAGATCTTACCGGATATATATTTATCATTTGTTCCTTTACCACTAATAGATCACTTAATTTTTGCTATGTTTTTTTAATTATAAAAAGAGGATCCATTAAATCATTGTTTTAACTTACTATATGGGTCAGGTCTCTGTTGAGAAACAGAAGTCAGGTGCAAGCAAGTTGACAGAAGACTAACAAAGGGATGTGTCCTCAACATGGCTGGGTGAAGAATCCAGGGCAGGGGGTACTCAGCAGGATTGGGAATGGGGTGGAAATGATGGGGTACAAGCTAGAGGAGAAGCCATGATGGGGGCCAGCCTCCAGGGACACGGAGCTCAGCGAGGGCAGGGCCAATTTGGAGGGACCCTTAAGAGATGCAGGGTGTACTGAGTCAGAAGCCACTCCTCCCCTGCACACTTCATCATGGCACTGCCACCACCTGTGCCAGCTGATGAAGAGTAGCCCCAGATCCAGTGAACCTCCACCCGTGGAGAAGGCCAGCCCATTTCAAATGTGTGACCCACACAATCAGGAGCTGCAGTAAAATAATCACTGCTCTAAACCTCTGTTTGTGGCCGGTGTGTATGCAACACTATCATCTGGATCAGAGCCCCTATTTCACTGTTAATCACCTCTGTGGGTCTGATCTGCCAGTGGCACCACGCTGCAGCAAGGAAGTGGCAGTGATACTACCACATGTGTGGGTGGCAGTGATAATATATGTGTGGGGGCTCCTGGCTCTGCATTCTGGAAAACAGCCTTGTCTGAGCAAAGCTGCCTGATTTCAGTAACGTGTTACGTGCATATACATACACACTCATGAATCTGAACATACACAGGACACAGGCGCAGGGTGATTTGCTTGGGCCAAGAGGTGACGGCAACTGATTTCAGTTGAATTTCAGCCAACACCTGTTTCTAGTTTGCCTGTGGCAGAGAAGTTTTCCACTCCAGAAGATTATTGTAGTCTGGATCATAAATGTCCCACAAGGGCCCACAGTTAAAGGCTTAGTCCTCAGATTGCTGCTATTAAGAGGTGCTACCTTTAAGAGGCACAGCCTGGTGGGAGGCCCTTAGGTCACTGGGAATGCACCCCTAAAGAGGATTGTGGAACCCCAGTCCCTTCCTCCTTCTCTTTCCTCTGTGGCTTCATCGTGTGCTGCTGCCATGATGTGCTGTCTCACCAGAGGCCCAAAACAACAGACCCAATTATCATGAACTGGAACCTCCAAAACTGTAAGACAAATAAACCCTTTCTCTTTATAAGTTAATCATAACAGCTACTTTGTTACAGTGATGAAAGTTGACTAATACAGAGAGGCTCCATCTTTATCATACAAACCACAGGTGGAAGACTAGAACCCTGGTTGAACCACATGTAGTCCCAAGTGTGAGATGGCAGCAGAGATGTACTTGCCAGCCAGTGAGTGATCGAGCAGATGCAACGGAATCTGAGACTGATGTGTCCTCCACCAGTCTTGGGACAGCTCTGACAGAAAGAAAGAGAAGAGCTGGCCCACTCCTGCTCTGTATTACCAGTCAGGGAAAACTGAGCAAGCCCCAGTGTTTAACCTGAAGAACAAGCAACTGTGACCAGCATGGGCCCCCTCTGCCGTGCTCAGGGCTGCCTGGGGAAATGTGTATCACGGCAAGGCTCATGCTCCATATGCTGTAAGTGCATGTCTGTCCCCAGCAGGAACTCAGGGCTGCACAGCGTAAACCAGCTCATCACAGCCTCTAACGCTGATCCAATATGTAATCCCCAAGGGGAAACCCAGAACTCAAAGTCTCCAAACAGGACACGTGCTCCCCAGCACTCTGCGGAGCCTGACCAGCTATGGAAGATGCTTGGAAACACGGCACCAACCTTCTTTGTCCTTCCATGCCATCCTCCTGGAAACCAGAGAGTTGACTTAGAAATCCCTATGATACCCTTCTACCCTGTCGCTGGCTGTCTGATCATCATTGTAGACACAAGTCAGCACCAGCAGCCGCCTTGTGAGATAAGGTTCATAGCTGAGCCAGCAGCCCCATGGTCCCAAGTGTTCCCCTCAAATGGCAGGTCCTGCTAAGTGTTGAGGATCCAGAGGCTGCATTCTAACAGAGTCCAGGATGAGCTATTGGACAATGTGGCAGCTAATGGGTTGACTTGGCCAGGCTGATCGAAAGTGGTGGTGGGTGCTGTTGTACAGACGGATAGACAGAGATGCTACAGAAAGAGTCCCATCATTAAAGGCAGGGCCTTCACCACACACTGTCCAGCCTCCGAGGCTGGAAAACAGCTGGCCTTTCTCAGAAGTCACTTTGATCTGAAAGGATGAAGGGCCAAGGTGACCCTGCCTGCAGCCATCCCTGAGCCTCCATCCAGGTCAGAGTGTTGCTCCCCAAGCAGCCAGCCCTGGGTGACACCACACACACATTCAGAGCTGGAAACCAAACCCTGCTGGAGGTGGAGACGCTGCACTGGTTTCCTTCCAGGGGCCTTGGGAGCATGTCCAGGGGCTTGTGCATCCACACGAGGTGCATGCCAAACCCTCCTGGGAGCCCCTTCCTAAGTCATCACCACCATCAGCTGTCCTGCCCTCCAGGGGGTGCAGAGCAGTTCTGGAAGCCAGCATTTTTGGAGCTGTTTAAGTCTTTGGAATTTGAAGAATAAAATGTGTTCTTTTAAGAAGCAGCTGCAAAGGGGCCAGGCAGGGCCTCCAGCCTGGAGCTTGCTTATTGCAGCCCTTGAGCTACTGATAAGGGCTGTGCAGGACAGCTTGGCCTCTCCAGCACCACCCAGGGAAAGCTGCCACTCAATCTTCCAGATTCCTGCCTGTCCTCTGCCAGGTGCAGTAGAAACTGTCTTGTCTTTCAGAGGCAGCTCCATAGATTCCTTCTCATCAAATCCAGACACAGGCGAGGTTCCGAGCACCAGAGGTGAGGACAGGAGGATCTGGGCTCTGGCCCCAGGAAGTTTGAGGTCTGTACACAAATCAAAAAGGAACCCAAATTGCAGAGCCCCAGGGCCAGGTGGATGTGTAGAGGGGCTGCCTGATCGTTAGATGACAAAGTCCAGGTGCTCAAACAGCTAGGTGGAGGACACCACAGAGGGACTGGAATTGAACTGGGCTTTAAGAAAAAAATGGGCACTAGCCAAAAGGGAAATCGAGGAAGGGCATTGTAGGCAGAAGAAATGGACCCTGCAAAGTCATGGGGCTGTGAGGTGTCAGGCTGAGAGAAGCCCGGAGCAGGAAGGCACAGGGGAAAGGAGAGGGACAGAAGCTGGAAGGTCACTTGCAAACAGGACTCCGCTGGAGGAAGATGGACTGAGTCAGATGGATGGGATGCATCCTGAGGGTTGTCTGTAGAGAGGGGACAAAGGATATGGGGGTTTGGGGAAGGAAAGTCTAGGCATCATGGGTAGCTGGGGTAGTGGGCACGAGGCAGACTCGTGGAGTCCTCTTTCCTCTGGGAGAGGGGCTCAGAGCCAGGTTGGAAGAGCATAGAGTGAGCAGGCAGAGGCAAGCTTTGAGTCAGGCTATCGCCACCTTAAAGGGGTGAACAAAAGAGGAACTGGACAGGATTCTGGAAGGAGGAGTTCCAGAAGATGGGCATCGTGCATAAGTGGGTCTTATTGCTGACGCCCAGGAAGGAGCTAAGGCAGGGGTGGAAATCACAGTCAAAGGCCAAAGAAGAGGGAAACGAGGTGTGCATTAAACAAGCCCCTAGGATTTCAGCACATGGAAACCAGTGGCACCCCAACAGGAAGTAGATTTAGCAAAGTGGAGAGAGCCGCAGCAAAAGCTCCACACCCTCACACTGTTAAGAAACAAGCACTGGCTGGATTAAACATATAAACACATCTTTAAAACTATAAATGTAATAGGGAATGTGGGAGACGTTTATGACCTTGGCACAGGGATGGCCTTCCCAAGCAAAACAAGGAAACCCGGAAGCCATCAGGAGAAGATGGATACCCGGAAGTGCGTAAAACTGAAAAATGTGTCTGGTGAGAGAGAACAGACCTTGCAAACCAAACAATAAAGTCGAGGCAACTATTTAAAACTTCCATGACAAAATTAAGGGTTAATGTCCATAATATATCAAAAGTCTTTACACACTAATAAGAAAAAAAAATCCGCAAAAACAGTGGCAGGGCAAAACTTTGCCAAACCTTTGCAAAACGAAGACAAACATTGGTGACAGTAAGGGTTTCCCAGCCTTGCTGGCAGGTGACAGAGACCCACCAGTTCTGTCCAGTGCATGGGACAGAGTATTCACCAACACTCTGTGACATTAGCCACAATGGAGTCGGGCTAGTTCAAAGCCCATGTGTCCTCTGGGTCCCTCCCTTCTCTGCTGCAGTCACCAGAGAGGCCACACATTCCACAGTGTGGCTACAGGATAGAGACTGGAAAGAGATAAGAAATGGAACTGGACCGTGTGAGCTCCCTCAGTTTCATAGTCTGTTTATTGTAGCTGTGAGCATTAATTTGCTTGATTAATATAGGAAGCAACTACCAACCCCCAGGGGGAAAATAATATGATGACTGGGGGGAAATGTTCACCCCACTAGCATGAAAAGGACTAGATTTAAAGCAACCCTGAGATACTGCTTTTGATCCATCCATAGTATTTTTTCTTTCTTTATTTTTTTTTTTTAAAGAGAGGGACAGTGAGAGAGAGAGCAAGAGAGAAATCAGTTTTATTAGTTTTTTCATATGACTTTTGTTGCTCAGACACTTTGTTGTGTACGTGGTGCTGGGGTTTGAACCTGGGTCCTCGTGCATGCCAGGCAAGTGCCGAAACCACCAAGCCACCACTCCAGCTCCAAGTATTTTTTAAATTTTTAAAAATCCCCAAAGTTGGAGAGAACATGAAAAGGGGGCACTCCAAAACTCCATGGGTATAAGTGTAAGTTGGTACAATCTGGTTGAAAAATCATATAGCAATAATTAGAGAAGATTTAAATATACCTGTGTTTGAGTTAGCAATTCTACTTTTAGGAATCTATTCTATAAACATATTTCTACAGATATAAATATTTACAAATTCATTCTACAGAGTGATACATGATTTTGTATATTTCATCTCAGCACTGTTTGTATAAGCAAGCGATCAAGCAAATTAAATGGCTAAACTGGGTGTGGCAGAGCATCTCATCCCAGCAATTCAAGAGGCTGAGGCAGGAGGATTGCAAGTTCAAGGCCAGCCTTCACAACTTAGCAACCTAGGGAAACCCTGTCTTAAAATTAAACCAAAGGGCTGGAGCTGTGACTCAGCAGTTGCAGCAGCTGCCTGGCATGAGCTAGTATCTGGGTTCAAACCCCCAGCACCACATACACAACTGTCAGAGAAACTATGGCAAGGTGAAAAAAATAAATAAAATTGATGCTCACTTTCTCTCTCTTCTTCTCCTCCCTCTCTTCTCTCTCTCATTAAAAATAATTTAAATAAAATAAAAAGATAAATAAATAGCTAAAATAAGGCATTATCTAAGTTGGTTAAAGCTTGCTGGGGCTGGAACAATGGCTCAGCAATTACAGCGCTTGCCTGGCATGCACAAGTATCCAGGTTCAAACTCCACATACACAACAAAGTGTCAGAGAAGCAAAGGCCACGTGAAAAAATAAATAAAATTGATTCTCTCTTTCTCTCTTAAAAAAAAAAACAACTTATTAATTGCAAAAAAAAAGAATATAATGGAATTAACAAAATCAATGAGGAAAATCTGCATAAGTTAACACGGACTAATGCCTATGATTTATCAGGCAAAACCAAATACCAGGACATTTATGGTTTATAAGAATTATAAGAATAGGTTTTTAAGCATACTATGTGAATATGAGATTGCTGATATGACTTGAATATGCATACCTGAACCAACCCATACCCACAGGTTCATACATCACAATCTCAGAGATTTTTAAAAATATCTTTCAGGGACACCAAAGAAAAATGTCTCTGGAGGACAAAATAGAGATGAGTCATCACATCCCTGTTTATGATAAGTCCCACTACCTGGACAACTCCTGCCACTGAGAACTTTCTGCTCCTGACAATTTCTGCCACAGGTCCAGTATTCTAAAATACCTAATGGGGTAAAATGGGAAGTATTCTAATTAGGTTTTCTATGGTAATCAACTGGGAGAAATTGGATAGTATTCTAATCAGGTGTCATAAGGCAACCAACAGGAGCAAATGGGGTAAGCTTTTCAAACAGGCCTGTGTAGGGAAGAGAGGGTCTTGCAGTTCAGCATACAAGATCTGAATTTCCAAACATCTGGGTCTTAAGCCTCTCTCTAGCTCAGCCACTTTGCTCTACCTTACGGAGTCCTACGTTCACCTTCACCTTCAATAAATCTGTACTTAAACTATAAATGGTAACACCTGAGGGAGAGTGAGCCCAACGGGATGTGAACGAATCAGCACCTTCTCTATTTACATATATTAGTTTGCATTGTATTGCTTGTAATAAAAAATAAAGAAATGAAAAAATAATTGAGAAAATTGAATCTCATGATGCATGTAAAGAATTAAAGAATGAAAATGAGAAATAAAAGAAAGAGAATTGGAAACCCTAGGTCCCCATGAACCTCTGAGATGATCTGCAAAATCTCGCCTATGGAGTTGCAATATGTTTTTTTGTTTTGTTTTTTGAAAGGAGTAGCTTTAATTCATTTTGAAGAGTAGTCCATGGATTTAAAAAAAAAAAAGAATGTTAGAAGCACTAATGTATAGGCTACAAAAGAAAGGAGACATAAGAGCTGCTTGAAGGAAACAATGTGTCAGGAAGGTAGGTGTAAACTTGGGATAAATCCTATGATAAATGAGGCCACAACTCCTGCCTGAGAAAGTCCAAGAAGAATGTGGGCATTTTTTTTTTTTTAAGAGAGAAGGACAGTGAGAGAGAGACAGAGAGTATCAAGTTTTTTATTGAGTTTTTCAAGTGACTTTCATTGCTCTGACACTTAGTTGTGCACGTGGGTGCTGGGGTTTGAACCCACGTACTGGTGCATAAGGGGCAAGTGCCATGACCACCGAGCCACTGCTCCAGCCCCCAAATGTGGGCATTTTTGCATGCAGTCAGTCAAGCTTTCCAGCAGCAAATGTGTTATTAGAGCTGAATATCCGACTGGTAGTTTGGCTGGGTATGGAATTCCAGGCTGCAGATCATGTCCCTCGCTTTGTGTCTGTCATCTGATTCCCAGTGCTCCTGAGGTCCTGCTCAGCTTAAATCTTTGCCCCACCACCCTTTCAGTACTTCCTCTCTTTATCTCTGGTGTCTTGATGCTTTTTACGATCATAGGCATTGATGTGAGTCTTTGTTTCACACGTTGTGCTGAGGGCTTGGTGGCTCTTACAGCCTAAGATTCCCATCCTTCTGCTTTGGTAAATGTCTGTCATCATTTCTCCTCTTTCTGGGACTCATCTTTTTTCAGGTGTGCCTCTTTGATGTATCCCTTCATTTTCTCCTCACAAATCTCTTCATCTTTCTGTTCTATTTGCTGGAAAACTCCCTCAACCCTGTTTTCCAAACTTCCATGAAGTTTCTTTATTCCTCTGCCACAGAGTTTTAATTTCTAAGAGCTCTTTCCCATGCTCCGAAAGTCCTCTTTTTAACACCAGTATTGCCTCGTGGACGTTTCTTTGGTTTTGTACCATCCTGAGCTGTCACTGCGTTCTGCGTTGTCCCCTTTTACCTCGGTTCCTTTTTCTGTTTGTTTTTCGGGCTTGTTGGCTTGCATCTTCCCTGACTGGGCTTTCCCCCATGGCTCAGGCTTTGGGACAGTTCTCTCATAGTAAGCCCCTAATGACCGCTTGGAAGCTCAATGTGGATCATTGGAGCTTGTCCCTGGCTAGCTTCCCTGCTAGGTTGATCAGGTGGGTACCTGCTCATCTCATTGTGCAACCCATAGATGTCCACCCCATAGCTCGTCCACCAAAGAAGGGTCCTTCAACATTCAGCCTGAAGGGCAGATCCTGGTGGCATCATTCCCAATTCTGCCTGGGGGGAAATAGCCATGGTGGAGGGGTCTATTTGTAGATTTTTACTGAATTCACCTGCTCTCAGTCTGGGTCCCATCCTTGTGCTGTCTGAGGTCTCCTGGTTCAGCATCTCCCTGATCAATCAATCCCCAAAGCCTTCTGCCTCCCCCTGGCCTTCTCAGTGCCCGTGCTTCTGTGTTCATATCTGCAAGGTTTGCGTGTGACGGTGGCTTCAGCAGTAAAAACCTGGCTCCTGATTTCTCTGACGTCTGCCACTGGAAGGTGGGGTCTGCAAGCCCTTCCCTCCAACTTGGCAGGTCTGTGGCCGTGTAAACCAGTTATGGCAAAAGTGAGGCTCCATGTCTGTGCTGCCTTGGCACACTCTGCCACCATGGTATGAGGCAGCCAGGCCACTGGTGAGGCCACCTGGGGGCTCTGGCTGACAGTGCCTGCTGAGCCCAGCCTTCCCGGCTCTCCGTGAATTTTCTTTCTGCTATCCTATGAATCACAGCAGTCACATGCCACATGCCACACACATATACCACACATTGCACGCACCACAACCCACATACCCATCACACACACATTATACACACATCACACATAGCACACGCCACATATATATCACGCATATACACCCCTCACACACACTCCGCACACGTATAAACATCTCACATACCATACAAGCATGCACACCAAACAACACACATCACATACATATACCCCTCACATGCACACACACACATATCCGTCACATGCACACACCACACCACACAATACTCACATATACACAATGAACACACTGCTCATACCACACACACATACACACCACACATCATACACACACATATCCATCACATGCATGCACCACACCACACAATACTCACATACACACAATGCACACACTGCTCATACCACACACACATACACACCACGCATATCACATACATGCCCAAGACACACCACATACATACACCATACGCACAGCACACACACACCACTCACACCAAACACACCGTATACTCACCACTAACACACGGAGCACACACACATATACACCACACACGCATCGTGTACACACACTACTCACACTGTGCACACCATGACACTGTGCACGCACACACACACGCACGCGCGCGTGCACTGTTGCAAAGGTTCCACACTGAGCCATGTGCTCTCCATTTTCCAAATTTGTGCTGACAGTTGCTCTGCCATTGCCCGCGGCCTCTGGGGTTACACCTTCTCTAGTCGTTGACCATGATTTTGTGGTAATTCAGAAGGAATACAGGAAAATACATGATCCATCTTCCAATCTTAACCAGAAACGACAGCAGCTTTCTCTGTAGTGCTTTTAAATATATCAGCCCAGAACTAAACTTAAACGCTCTGAATTAACGCGGCCAGGTAAACTGAGGCAACAGCCTGGGAAATGAGTGTGCCCGAGCTCCATCCTGGGCCTCAGCAAGAGCACTGCGTGTGTGACATTCCGAGCCCAGGTGGGGTTTCACCTTCTGTGGCTTCCTGTAAATATCAGTTGAAACAATGTTACGACATAGCGCCCAGAGCTCACCCCTAATTCAAAAGAAGGCCTGATCCAAAATGAGGCAAGCAAGGCCCCCGAAAGAATCCACTGTGCTCAGAGTACAGTGCAGAGGCCTCCGTGAGACCCGGCTGGGCCTTGCTCCGAGGAGGGAGGGGCAGCAGAGGAGGCCCAGACTTGACATGGACAGCGGCTCAGGTCCCCACCCAGCCACACTGCTGCACCCAGAGGCCCCCCAGGACTGACCACAAACAGTAAGGTGAGCTCAGGCTAGGAACTGGCTGAGTTTCAGTCTCTGTTTTCCTTAGGTATATAACTTTAAATTGAAAACATCTTCCCAAGCTCATAAACCACATCCATAAATGTGGAGCTTTGTCTGATTTTGCAGTGCCGTGTGTGAGTCAGCAAAATCTGTCACAGCTCCTGGGAAAACAATCCCAGCACATCTCCTCCTAACAGTGTCATGACCTTGCTGAGAAGAAAAAGCACGTCCATGTGATATTCAGCATTTGACATGCTCCCCAGTGTGGAGAAGGCTATGAGGCCCACAGAACCAGCTCACGCGCCCTTTACAGCCTCATGACAAGCAGGAGAATAAAGGATGCCAGCCCCTTGCAATCTACGTTGCTAAAACCACTCATGCTGTGTGCCCTCTCCGAATCAGGTTGCTTTCTCTGGGCCTCCAAAGCCTAGATTAGCCACATGGACCTGGAGGGTCACTCATCCACCAAACCATACCTTGGTTTGTCTCAGTAACTAAGGAACACCAGCTGATTCCCTGCAAGATGTGGTCAGCCCTCCCCCATATAGGCATTGCGTGCTTTTCAAATGGGGTGGGTGTCCCTGTCTCCAGGTCCGTACTCTGATCAGTGTGGAATGGAAAAGTGAGTGGGTGACCCTGATGGTCCTTGCAGCTCTAAAGCCTCCCAGGACATGTTTCAAAAAACTGCATAGTGAGTCCCACAGCCTGGATGCCACCAGCAGCATTTTGATACCAAACCTGAAGACATTCAAGTTCCTTACATACGCTGGCATAGTATTTGCATACAACCTGCACACATCTTCCCGTGTACACGAAATCACTGATTACTTATAACACCTAATGCCATGTAAATGCTGTGTAAGTCTTTGTGATAATGTGGCTCTCAGAGAATAATGATAAGAAGTTTGTAATTCTATTTAAATTTTCAATCTGCAACTGACCGAATCCGTGGCTGCAGGACCACAGATCCATGGATCCAGAAGGCTAACTTGCCTATATTCTCGCACATCTGCCCACCTGCCATCCACCCATCAATCCATCCTCTTTCCTTGTTTCACGATAAGTAACAGATGTCCTGTCTTCGTCACTGCCTCCCCTCATTCTTTCTTTTTGGGTAACACGCATGTGATTTGGGAAGGTGCAGGCTGTCTGTGCCCCTTTCCCGCCTCCCTGAGCAGGTGAAGCCCCAGATCCTTTGGAAACCACAGCAGCCTCGTTGTGGCACTGAGGAGACGCACAGTAGCCCAGTGGTCTGCGCTGTGGTGGGGGAAGCCACATATCTGCAGTCTGTGCACCTTCCCAGCCTCCATTCTCACCTTTTTTTTTTTTTAAGAAAGAGGGGACAGTGAGAGATAGAAAGAGCAAAGCAATTTTTATTTAGTTTTTCTTGTGACTTTCATTCCTCGGGCATTTCGTTGAGTACGTGGTGCTGGGGTTTGAACTCACTTACTCTTGCCTGCCAGGCAAGTGCCCTAACCGCCGAGCCACTGCTCCAGCCCCCTCCATTCTCATCTTCAAGGTGGAGTTGAGGAGACACCCACAACTTCTATCTGTGCAGCCAAGGGGGTCTTGGGAGTAGCACACAGGACTGTGCTTTAAACTCTGCAGGGTCACAAAAATGTCAAGCATGGAAGAAGGACACCAGGCTGCTGACCATTCAGGGCCCAAGGAGGACTCACAGGGCCTGGCTTGGGCCACATGCCAACCCAAGCCTGTTCCCAAGGCCTGATGCAAGAAGGGAGAGGGGTGCCCGAAGGGGGTCACTCCCTTTCCCAAGAGGAGCCTCCTTCAGGCCCAGGGATTGGGCTCTCCAAGACTCCACCATGATTCTGCATGTTCTCTGGCAGGGTCAGGGTTCCAAGAAGAGCTGGATGGGCTATGGGCAGGACTCTTGCCAAAGGAAGGTCCCCACTCACTCCTTCACTGCAAATCTGGTGGCCTGGTTGAAGGCCAGAGTGTACACAGCCTCTAGGAGTCCCCACAGGACACAGTGCCAAAAGGATGAAGTCTCTACAGTCTCAGGCCACACTGTCCAGGCCAGGGCTGTCTGTGGGAGCAGCTCCCACATTGTTTAAATGCCTCGCCCACTAGGACCATGGAGAACCCACAAAGTCCCCTTCTCCCTCCCTTGAAAACCTGAGCCACACAGGCAGGCCATCATCTCCCTTCTTCACTCTGAGGGGCCACCTGGTTGTACTGGGTGCCCCAGAAGTGGCTGCTGTGGGTGTTTGGCCACATCACCATCCCAGCATGCCCATCGGCCTGAGGGAGTTGATGCCTCTGGGAGCCAGCGATGGTTGGGATGAGAGGGCAGACACAGCAGTGGCCTCTTGCCAAGTCCCCCAGAAGCCCTTCCCTGGGTGCCATAGCAGAGATCTTCTCTGTCCTTCCTCCTCCTCCTCTGTCCCTGTTCCCTCCCTGACTTACTAGGGCATCATCCAAATAAATCATTTGCAACTTTTTATCTGGGGGCTCTGCTTTTGGGGAAAGTCTGTCACCCTCCCTGGCCCATCACCTCTGACCTCAGAGTGCCATCCCCAGCTTTTAAAATCCCATGGTGGGCGGTGAGCAAGCCCCAGACAGCAAGACGCCAGTTCCCAGCCTTGTTTCCACAGGGGACAGTGAAGGAGGAAGACAGCACGGACCATTCTTCTCTTGGCTCCCACAGAGAGCTTGTCACAGGCTTGCAGTGTACAGCTCAGGGCCTCCCTCAGCTCATCCTGCTTCCAGGTTACTCCTCCTGGGCCTCCAGAGTCCCCTCACACTGGGAAATACAAACTTCCATGTCACCTAATTTTATAAAAGCAGATACAGAAATGAGGCGTCAGGGACTGGAGAGGCGGCTATGCAGTTACTGGGCTTGCCCAGCATACACGAGGCATGCACTAGTACGCGGGTTCAAACCCCAGCACCCAAGCACACAGAGAAGTCTCGCAGCAATAAAAGCCACATGAAAAACTAAATTAAAAAATTGTTTCTCTCTTTCTCTCTCTCTGTCATTGTCCCTCCCTCTTTAAAAAAGAGAGAAAGGAGGAAACACAGAGCCCTGAACTCAGCCCTTTTTTTTTCCATAGAAGAAAATCAAAATCCCTCCCCACCTGCGGCCACTCCACCATGTCACAGACTGCAAGGGCAGCTGTGGCTCTGTGCAGATGTCACAAACAGGGGGCATGAGTTCCTGAGCAAAAGGCATAACAGGGCCATGTCCCGACACAAGTCAGGGCCGAGTCCAGGCAGAGGCTAAAGGAAAACTCTAGGGGACAAGAAGCCCAGCCCAGCCCTGTGTCTCCCACACACTCCCACAGTGAAGTTTAGGTACAGAGGCAAGATGAAAGTTAGCAGGAGCTGTGGTTCCAGGGTGGCCCCCAAAGGCAGGCACTGGAAACTTAGCACCGACGCAGCAGCGTGGCAAGGTATTTCAGTCTTGAGGGCTCTGGCTGCTTTCATTCCCTCTCTTCCTCTCTCTTGCTCTTTTGCCCTCTGCCTTCCATCACAGGATGACACTGCAAGACCCTCGCCAGATGCCTGTCCCTTAGTCTTAGAATTCTTAACCTCAAGTCCTAAAAATAATAAACCTCTATTCTTTATAAATGATCTGGCCTCAGGTATTCTGTTACAGCAGTACATAAGACTAAGACACACAGGTAAGGAGATTTTGCTGGGCCTGGGGTGCACCACCTCCTTCCTCCACATCCTCTTCCTTTTCTATGTCCTTCCCTTCCTTCATATAAGAAATGCCTGCTTGACTTCTGTGTCCCTACAGACCTCAGTCTTCCCAGTGGGATGGGGATCTAATCAAGGAGACAGCTTCTGGTTTGAGCCACAGAGGGCTGTGCACCGAGCTGGGCCCAGGGCTCACCCTCAGGGCTTTGTGCTGGTGGGGTAAAACCTTTGAAGAACGTACCGTGCCATGGGAAGAATGGCACGCTATTTGGAGCCTTGGTTTAAAGGCGCCACTCACCACATGTGCCCTGAGTCCTGGCCCATGGGACTGCCTGTGAGTTCTCAGCCCTTCTCTCCAAATCACCTTGCTCAGGCTGCAAGCTTTTGCATCTTTCCTCCACTTAACTCAGGTTTGCTGACTCCCATCTCTTGGAAGTGAATGGAGAGAATCTGGAGCAACGCGACCTCCCCAACAGCAATGTTGTCACCACTACCCCCGCTGTCCAGAGTTTGACACAAACAAGTCACTCCACCAAAAGCAGCCACACATTGCCCCACAGCCAAACTGTCCCCCTGAACACAACCTCGGCTCAGAAAGGAATGTGTCTTCAGCAGAAGGAGTTAACAAACACGACCATAAACTTGGAATCTACAACCCCACGACATGTCAAAATGCTTGGAAGAAAACCTTAACTCCTGTGAGCCACATTAAAATCTAATCTCCTAAACATTCAAATTAAAACGTAGCCTTCTATGGCTGGGTCACCATCCTGCTGCTTACAGATGCAAACATCCATGGTATGGTGTTTATTTTTTATTTTTGTTTTTTTTAAAGAGAGAGGGACAGTGAGAGAGACAGAGAAAGAGAGAAACAACTTTATTTAGTTTTTCACATGGCTTTAGTTGCTCCAGCTCTCAGTTGTGTACGTGGTGCTGGGGTTCGAACGCGGGTCCTCGTGCTTGCCAGGCAAGGGCTGAAACCGCTGAGCCACCGCTCCAGCCCCAGTATGGTGTTTAGACAATAAAAACTTCAAATCAAACCCAGTACACTAACTAGGCGTAAAGACAGGCCCAAGATCACCGTAACTCAAAATAAATGCGCACACACATGCTTCTGGATTGCCCAATTTTTCCAAGAGCCTTCTAATTGACTTAGGAAAACTGGGCATTTGCAGCCACTAATTCCAGTGAAATCTGTCTACGTGTAGGTGCAAATATGCTGACCAGGCCTACAATTAAGCAAAAGGTGAGCAACACACGACAATAATTGAGCCTATCCACGTCTCAATCTTTAAATCCCCATTTGACCTGATTATCCTCAATAAAGTCATTTAAGGTATTGGAAATCTGATTGGTATGCTGTTCGGTCAAATATGTCAGCCTCTAAAAACTGTATTCCAGTCACTGTGTACCACGCGACATCTTATAAGCCTTTCTCGCTACTGTTTTTCGAGTTAACGGTGGCTATCACTGTTAATTCGGAAGTACTTGGACATAAACACAGTGAGAGCTCATTGGCTGATTCTGAACAGGCTGGTGGGGCCTGCAGGTAACGGTACTTGGAATTACATTTCTATATACATAGGGAGGGAAAATTTAGTCCATCTACAAACATACGTACACAGAATACTCAACAATATGTCTGGCGTTTCTTCAAGCATGCAAATTAAGACTAATGAGGAAATTCACTTTGAGGCAGGCTGTTTTCCAGGGTGACTTTTTTTTTTTAAAAGAGAGGATAGTGAGAGAGAGGGAGAGACAGAATCAATTTTTATTGAGTTTTTCACATGGCTTCGTTGCTCTGACACTTGGTTGTGTACGTGGGTGCTGGGGTTCGAACCCACGTACTTGTGCATTCCAGGCAAGTGCCGTAACCACCGAGCCACCGCTCCAGCCCCGTGACTTGATTTTTTTGTCTGTAATTCCAACCAACCAGGTTTTGCAAGAATGCAGCTAACTAATGACATATTCATAGAAAGCTTCCTGACTCGGTGTTTGTTTTCCCACTAGATACGGTTATGGATGGAAATAAGTGTGTATAACCATTAAGCTGATGCAGCACTGCCAAGCATGGAGTTCCCAAATAAACTTTTTGTTTTTCAGGGCTGAGGATGGAACTCAGGGACTTGTGTGTCCAAATAAACTTGTAAGAAGGTGAACAAACAGAAAAGATATCCCTGTTCCTATGTCCCCTCCTGCACAGAGAGCTGACTCAGCATCAGTAACTGTTTTTTTGAGAGAGAGAGAATCAATTTTACTTATTTTTTTCATCTGGTTTTTGTTTTTCCAGCACTTAGTTGTGTATGTGGTGCTGGGGTTCGAACCTGGGACCTTGGGCATGCCAGGCAAACACTCTACCACTGAGCCACTGCTCCAGCCCAGCATTAGTAACTCTTTTTTTTTTTTTTTTAAGAGAGAGAGACAGAGAGAGAAACAACTTTACTTAGTTTTTCACATGACCTTAGTTGCTCCAACACTCAGTTGTGTATGTGGTGCTGGGGTTTGAACCTGGGTCCTCATGCTCACCAGGCAAGCACCGAAACCACTGAGCCACTGCTCCAGCCCCCATTAGTAACTCTTAAGAGCACTTTTCTTCTGTGAATAGACGAGCAGAGGCTGAGATCAGAATCCCCACTTCGAAGTGTTTTTTACTAGTCTGAGCTGCTGTAATAAAATACCACAGGCTGGTTGTCCTACAGATGACAGAATTTTATTTCTCACGGTTCTGGTGGCTGGAAGTCTGAGCTCAAAGCACTGGTGTATTTGGTGTCTGGCAAGGGCTCTCCTTCTCATAGAGGGCAAAATTTTGCCAGGGTGGAAGGTCAAGGCAGTCTCCTGGTCCTCTTTTTCAAATGCACTGATCTCCACCCTCAAGACCTAATCAGCTCCCAAGGGCCCCACTTCCTAATCCCACCACATAGGTCTCATCACGTTTGTGTAGGGTGAGGGGACACAAATCATAGAGGCGTTTGAGCTCAGCCCTTTCTTCTGCCTTCATCTTGTCAAAACAAATAGAAGCACATGGCACCAGGTTGCCCCAGGACAGGCACATGTATCGCCCACTCTGCAAACATCAGTGCGTTCCTCTCCATCTAGACTCTGCGAAGACAAGCAAAGAGAACATGTGTACTCGTCCCCAAGGACAGGTGTATTAACAGAGATGGTTTAGTGCCTATGGAAATAATGCCCAACTTTCAGTGACTTTTTTTATTAACAGAATAAAATGTGTCCCTCCTCCCAGTTTACTGCCGATTAGAGGAGAAGATATCTGCTCCATGCAGGCATCCAGGGACCCAGGGATTTTCTCTCCAGTGGCCCTGTCCCCACTAGGGCCTCAAAGGCAGTCTGACTGCCTTCATTAGACCAACAGGCGAGGGAGAGAACTGAAAGGGAGATACCACAGATTTAGAGACCAGCCACTTCCACCCACATTCCACATGCAGAACCCAGTCCCCAGGTTGACACCCAGCTGCAGCAGAAACCAGAAAACAATAGAGTTCAGCTGGTGCCCACAAAGAAAAGGGCAGAATGCCCAGGCACTCCTACTAAGTGTGAACTCAGGCACTCATAACAGTCTAGTCAAACCTGATCAGGAGGTAGAAATCATTTTTCCACTGTAAGCTCCTCCCAGCTACTCCCTAGTTTTTTGCAGTAAAATCCTCCTCTGTATCAGAAATCTGAGCATAGCTGGAAGTTTCCACGGTGCCCATGTTTTATCATTCAAATTCCACATCCAAGGACAGTCTTCCATTTCAACCACTTAATCTTCTTCTAACAATTTTCTTTAGCAAGTACATTTTTTAAAAACACCTACCCAGGGGGCTGGAGCGGTGGCTCAGCGGTTTCGGCGCTTGCCTGGCAAGCACGAGGATCCGGGTTCAACCCCAGCACCACGTACACAACCGAGTGTTGGAGCAACTAAGGCCATGTGAAAAACTCAATAAAGTTGTTTCTCTCTTTCTCTGTCTCTCTCACTGTCCCTCTCTAAAAAAAAAAAATTTACCCAGAACAATGCAAACTTTAAAGCAGTTGTACAAGGTGCTGCTTCTACAAAGAATAGCTGTGTGTACATGTGTGTAGCAGATCTAACCATTTAGCATTAAAGCTTTCCAAGGCAAAAGTATCCACTGCAGGTCAAAGGTAAGTATTTAAGATGATTTTGCAGGTGTCCAGGCAAACTTGAACATCCTCAGTGTCTTCCTTCCCAATTTCAGTGCTGTCTGGTTGGAAGGGGAGAAAAATGAGCAGGGTATCCAGGAGCCCATGAGTGCCAAAGTGTAGGTAGGGATCCGCAGTACCTGCCGCAGGTGTGCTTTCAATCTCCTCAGAGATGAGACCCACATCCAAAGACCATAGAAGTTGGTACCCATAGAAGTTGGGCCCAGCAGATAACTGTATTCATAAAGTGAAGCATTGGTCCAGGTTTGAGGAAGAATCATCATCGAGTGAGGAAGGTTCTGTCTGCCTGCAATCTAGAGTCGATGATGTCATAATTGTCTCCTCTTTATTACCACAGACCTGTTCAGGGGATGGTGGCTAAGTCACAGAACACCCCAAAACCCAGTGGCTAAAAACAGCCAGTATGCGTCATCTCTTTCCGTCTCCAGGGATCAGGAATTTGATGGTGGCTCACCAGGGCCTACTGGCTCAGGTCCCCTGAGGGTGGGGCTGCAGCATTTGTGCTGACAGGGTCATCTGGCTATTGGCCACCACTTGGAGCTGCATGTGTACCCTTACAGATGTCACTGGCTTCCTCCAGAGCAAGCCAATCAAGAGAGAACAGGGCAGGTGACATCTGAGATCTGTGTCACTATCTAAGACACAGCTCAGAGGGACCTCCATCACAGTCTGTGGGAGGAGGCAGGTTTCAGGTGAGGGGACAGAACCCCTGACTCAGTGTAGGAGCATTACAGCCACACCACAGGAAAAGCTGGTGAGAGGGGACATGGATGGGCAAAAGGACATTTTGAAGACAAAATCATCCCCAGGACCCAGCATGCAAATACCTCTGCTTATCTAAGTCTTGGAGCACAGTGGCTCAGAAAGGTGATGCCACTTGGCTAAGCTCACATCAGAGGAGGTGAAGGAATTAAGTCTGACTCCAGATTCCTTCCCCAGCACTGTGCTAGAAAGTTCTTCCCCAAGAGGGTGGGACTGTATTTTTTATCGTGGCACTCTTGGCTGCACACTAAATGTGAGCCCTAAATTGGAGATAGCCAATGCCCACTCTGTCCCAGTAACAAGAAATGAGATGCATTCTAAGAAAACCTCATGGTAGAGCGAGTGCCTGTACTGCCTATAACCACAATAATCCCAAAGCCCACCACCCAGCCTCAGCCCAGCTCCAATCAAAGGCCTGCCTGAGACATAATGCTTGAGTATGAAGAGTGAGAATGAACCTTGCAGGCTTTGATGGCATTAGAACCTTTGCAGGGCCGAGACCTGTCGAATGGCAGCAGGCCCAAGCCTGGGGAAGCAAGTATGAATTTGGGTGACCATGCAAACAGCACTGGATCCAGGCCCTTACTGATCCATGACTTGGGCACATGACCCTTCGTCCCTCTGTCTCAGGTCTCCAGGACATTCTCCATGTCTGAGACTGCCTAGAAGGAATGGTGGAGAACATTCAGAGATCTCCAGCTTCAGGCCTCCAGCAACCTCTGGAGCAATAACATTCAGGATTCGAGGAATATGGTGGCCAGATCCTCCACCTGCTACCCCAGGAAGAGGTTACTGTTCTGAGCAGTAAGAACCCACCTGTGTCGATAGCTCCTCTCCCCAACCTTTTCCCCCTTCTCCACTCTGCTCAACTGGGCTTTTGAAAAATATTATGGATGGGGTCATTGGGTACAAGACCAAGAAAGAGGTTAAGAAACCTCCTGCCAGCAACTGTCCTTTACATTCATATCTTGAAAATCAGGACAAGCCCTCTGTCATCTGATCCGCAGCCCACGGTGAGATTTTCAAGGCAGGTCACTGTTGGGAGAGAAGGGACGTCAGCAGCGTCCTGAGAATTTAGAAGTGGATAGAAGACACTGGATAGAGACCAGTGCACAGTCTCCTTCCCCATCAATGGACAGGGCGCAGGCTTTGGACTGATGGGCCTCTCTGACTAGCACTTGTTCCTGTCAACTAACAAACAGCTCTGTGACCTTCTGCACTGGGAACCGAGGGAAGCAGGACCAGCAAGTGCTTCATGTTCCTGCTCTTTCCTCCTTACCAACCTGTCTCAAACCCTTCTGCCCCAAAGGGACCCATAGCTTCTGAGGAGCTCTGGCCTGAGCATTCCCTGCCAATGGGGAGGACAGTGCCACCCTGCTCTGAGAGGTTGGAGACACAGAATCCAGCATTTCCACACAAAGGCTCACATTCATGCTGTGCCAGATTAAAGACATGGCCACACAGCTCTACTGCAAAACCTGAGCCCTTTAGAATTCCCTTCCTGGAGACCAAGCACACCCTGCAGAGACAGGCCACCATGGCCATGACCCAAGGGTTCTTCCTGCTACAGAAAAGCAGAGCTTGAGAGATAGTGCCCAACTTGCAACTCAGGCCCAGGCGTGGTTGCCAGTCTTTCCTGAGCACGTCTAAGGAGCGGGCACCTAGGGGAGAGTCCAGATGTCCAGTGGCTACCCACTGCATTTCCTTGTTGCTCGGCAGAAACGTGCTCCTTGACCTGAGTTGACAGGGCCCACTTGTGTCTGTCTCCAGTCCTACAGCTCCTGATCAAAGGCAATGCCCTAACCTGCCAGAGAGGGCAGGAAATCCAGTTGCCAACGGCTCATCCGGCTCTGGCCTAAGCAGAGGCTTTTGGGTTGAGGAAGGGGAAGTGAAGCAGAGAGACAGGGTGAGAATCCCACCAGGACAGCAGATCCTGAGTCTTCCAGGAAAAAATCCCTTTTGGGGGCCTGCAGTGAGCCTCTGGTTCCTCCCAGGGGCCCGGGGTGTTGCCCAAAGGAATCCCCAGCTGGTCAGCCTAAGAGATGAGGTCATCTGCTCCTCCACACCTCCCTGGACAGCCAAGTGAGGTCTGCAGCTGTCCAGAGTTCATCTTCCTCTTCCCAGCCCAACCCACTTCCTCTGCTTTGAATGCATTTGGAGGACCAGAAGGGAGAAGCACTGGAGTTTGCTGCAGGGACTATTGCCCAGAGACTCTCAGACTAGACTCTATGCCTTCCAGGAGGAATGGAATTGCCCCTGATGCGTTTTCACACAGTCCACTCTCACAGTGGGCTGGAGTGGCAAAAGATCTGATGCTTCTTATCATCAGTGCACAGTGAAGGCCAGCAGGCAGGGGCCCTCGAGAACATCAGGAGCAAAAGCCCAATGTGGACCTTGGATGTGGGCTGCATCTCCTGGAGATCACCTTATCAGAGTGTCCCAGAGACCCAAGCCCCTCCCCAGGTACCACAGAGAAGGAACACACACTGACCCACCCAAGCTTGCTCTTAGGCCTCTGATCTGTGGCTCCCTAGGGGGGAAAGGGGTCTTTGCATCTCTGTTGGAGGCTGAGCCTGTGGCAAGTGTGCTCCAGGGCCAGGATAGTAGGGATGAAGAGGTCAGGGAAAGAGGAAGGAGAGACAGAGGGCTGGGACTGCAGCTGCTTCGTAAATTTCAGGCAGCTGAAGGGAATGTCCGCAAACCTCCGGCCTCAAGCAATTCATTTCCCTCACCCGCTGTCAGGCTCGGGCCAAACCATCAGAGAACATTTGGAACAAATGCTGGGCTGCCCTAAAAAAAGACCCCAGCTGTTGGCAGCTGAGCAGCTTAGAAAGAAAGCAGGGACTGCCTGGGACAAGAAAGGAGCCCTACACTGCGGAAAAACCAAAGGCAAGGGGAGAAGAGTTGTGCGGCAATGTCAAGCGTGACTGCAGCCAGAAAGTTGCTAGAGGCATGCCCAGAGCATTCTGGAGGCTCTCAAGAGCTGCAGCAAAGCATGCATGAAATTGTCCAGGCTACGGCCACCCCCAGATGGCTTCTTCTGAAGTCCATGTTCTCCTCTGCCTGCACTTTGACCTAGGTTTGGGTCCTTGGGCCACACAGACAAGCTAACATCAGAGATATTTTCCTCTTCTTAAAGCTTGACCCCTGGATCTGGCAGGACTGGGATGAAGGCCCCAGCAGCCATGCTAAGTCCCATAGCAAGCCAACACATTCAAGAGGGGCTGCAGAGGACGGTGAGGACCAGCAACAGATGCCTCAGCATTGATGGAAAATACCCATGAGTGGAGGTGCAGCTGCAGAAGAAACCGAGCTTCCAGGGCAAGTTCACTAAGTGAGTGCACAGCTATTGAATGACATGAGAAAGAACTACAGATGCTGAAAAAAAAAAAAAAAAAAAAACAACCTGAGACTCAGTTTTGTTTTTTTTTTTTTTTAAGAAAGAGGAGACAGTGTGAGAAAGAGACAGAGAGAATCAATTTTTATTTAGTTTTTCACATGGCTTTCGTTGCTCTGAGACTTCATTGTGTACATGGATGCTGGGGTTTGAACCCGCGTAGTTGTGCACGCCAGGCAAGCGCCGAAACCGCTGAGCCACCGCTCCACTCCAAGACTCAGGTTCTTAACCTCTGTGCTCTGAGGATATATCCACAAGATGTCATAGGACCTTCCTGGTATCCAGCCCTGATGCATCATTCCTCCATCCCACACTGTGTCTCGAATAATGTAACAAGAGCCCTTATTGCCCTTAATGCTGCAATGAATGTTGATTGTGTCCCTCTGACAGCAGTCCTTTATTGAGTGCTAAAAACTTTTATTACCACTATCCAAGCACTTTGCATTTTCCTCTTTACCACATGGCAACCCGAGGAGGTGAGCACTGAAGAGGAGGAAACTGAGGCATGGAGAAGTGAGTGACATAGTTTGACCCAAGACAGAGAGCTGGTGATAGGAACCTGTGTCCCACCCAGGCAGCTAAGCTGGCAGCTGGTCAATCATTTATTTATTTATTTATTTTTACTTTTTTTAAAGAAAGAGAGGGCCAATGAGAGAGAGAAAGGGAGAATTTTTTTATTTAGGATTTCATGTGGCTTTCATTGCTCTGACACTCAATGTGTACGTGGTGCGGGAGTTCGAACCTGTCTCCCCACACATGCAGGGCAAGCGCAGTAACTGCTGAGCCACCACTCCAGGACCGCACCCCTTCGTTTAATGGAACACTGCCCCCAGATCCCTACCGGGTCTGCAGGAGAATGTTGCAAGGAAGCCGAGGAGCAGGTCATCCTTGGGATGGGTGAACCAATTGAAGGTCCCTTGCTAGATCACAGACCACCAACTTCACCTCTGCCAGGGCCACCTTGTGTTCTCAGGCAAGCCAGTGGTCTCTCAGGGTCTGGGGCTCCTCACTTTTAAAGATAGAATGTTGGGCAAAGTGAACCAAAGCCCAAAGCTTTGACTTGCACTGGATTCGGTCAGCAGATGTTTGTGACAGATGTGCCCATGCATTAGGCTCAGGGGTTCTTTCTGAACAAAACAAGCCTGCCCTCAGGCAGTCTGAGTTTTAGCAGGAGGAAGTACCAGTGAGCAAGGAACTGCGTACAGAGGTGAGTCCTGGGAAAATGCAGCTGGAGACAAGGCTGCCAGGGTGGGCAGTTTTGCAGGAAGTTGGTACCAGGTCTCGTGGGATTTGACCCCACCAGGAATGTAAGATCTGAGCCCACTTCTAATGGAAGGCCCCCAGGGAGCTGAGCAGCAGCAAGGAGAAGCAGGGAGAAGGAGAGGCAAGCAGAGTGGCCTGGTGTCTACCCAGCAGCCCTGGAGACAACACCTCTGCAAAAGGTGCTATTTGAAAGTTACAGCAGCCCGGAGGTTTGATCACGGGACACAGGGTTCAGACGGTGATGCACAGCCGAGGAATGCAGAGATGCGAAGGGAAGTCGCATCTGGAGCACATACCTGTACAGACGAAGCCTCTTGTCCCACTTCCAGAAGCCACCACTGTGTCTGCCCATCTAAGGGCCTCAGTTCTGAACGAACTTGGACACGTGATGTCTATGAACCTGGACACGTGATGTCTAAGCAGCTCAGATGTAGAAGGTGATATTTCCAATGCCTTTGGTGGTTGGGCATCAATGCATGAATCCCAGGGGCACAATAGGGAGGGGTAGGGAGCAGGGATAACGAGGCTGCTCATCCTCTGAAAACATGACAGGAACCATGCTTGAAATAAGCATTGATTTAAAAACCTTCTCTGAGAGCTGGTTCACATCCTCCCCCAACCCCTGGAGGAGGCTTCTGGCTACTTGAAAGAACAATCTCTATCTAGTTCCTACCAACTCGAGGTGACTGGAAGAATACAGGAGGCAGTGACAGCACATTTCATGCAGAGGTGGTGGGATGCTGCAGGGGGACAAATCCCATGGATCTTGCCCAAATCTGTGAGGGGACAGGGCAGACTTGGGGCTCCGGTCAGGCCACAGTCACAGCTTTGGCCTCATCAGGAAGCTTTTGTTCCCCCACCCTGCCACCAACACCACCAACCCTCTTGGCACTCCTGGAAAGAGATTTGCAAACAAAATATGTTTAGATAACACACTGCTGACAGTTTGAGAACGAAACCATTGCGAATTCTGTCTGAAAATAGCCCAGTGTTCCAGGCCTCTGTCTGAAGTGAGGGACTCCAAGTACACAGATATCAATCTCATGGTGCCAGGGGAAGCCACACAAGCACATGGCTCCCCTGCAAAAGCACTCAGACACACAGTTCCCAGACTCACAGTCCCAGTGTTTTTTGTTGATCCCAGACGTGGAAGGAGCCCAAAGCCTATAAGGTGGTCAGCTCTCTGTTACTATAACAAACACTGAGATAATCAACTTATAAGGAGAAAAGGTTGATTTTGGCTCACGGTTTTAGAGGTTTTAGTCTGTGGTTAGTTGGCGCCGTTGTACTGGGCCTGTGGTAAGGTAGCACACCGAGGTGGAGGTATGTGGAAGAGCAAGAAGGCTCCCCTCAGGACCAGCAAGCGATGAAAGAGGAACGTGCTGGATTCTGACTTCTTCTTCAAGTGCATGTCCCCACCAAAGACCTCCCACTAGGCCACCTCTTAAAAGTGTTACCCCTCCCAATGGCACCACCAAGTCTTTACCACGTAGGCCTTTGCGGGACACTCCGAATCCACACTACAGCAGCATGTTCATGGAAAGCCATCCCCACAGCCTAGAGATTGCTATTAACTGCCCCAAGACATACTGTTCTCCCAGGGTTGCCACAAGGTACAATGGGACTCCAGCAGGAAGGTGGTCTCCCATCAGCATGTGCAGAAATGATGCCCTTCAAATTATAAAAACTCTAACATTTTTTAAGCTTTTTTTTTTTCTGAGTGTTAAGGAAAAGTCTTGTTTCTATTAATGTTGGAACAAATGGGATTTTTAAAAACAAAAACTCTACCTCAGGGATTATTTAGCTAACCAGCACAAAACTAGCATCTGGATAGATTGATACATCACAGGAAGAAGGAGACATTCTGATTCACTGGAGACATCACTGGCTCATGAGTCCTCAGCAAGGGTGTCTATCAGGTGTCCCCTGATGGAGTTGGGAGCAGGAGCTTGGTTCTCAGAGGGCGGGCTGGCTCCTATCTCTATGTTCAGGGAGGATTTGACAAGAGTCTGTGGAATGAAAGAAAGACCCTGGGGGCTTCACCCCCAAGTTCCATGCCAGACATGGAACAGTTCCAAGAAAGGCCAGCACAGGGTTTCAAGCTCCAATACAGCGTGAGGTCTCCAAACCCACACTAACGAGTGAGTGCCAAGTGCTGAGGGACAGTTAGAAAGTCATCTATCAGAGTCCTACTGTTCGTATTTCTTTGACTCTTGATCCAAAATATGCACCACTTGTTATCAACAGCCACTGGAAAGTAGTTTGTTGTTAATTATAAAGGAAGCCCATAGGTTGAGAAATCATGTTGATTTCCTTAGCGTGGTGGGTCAGATTAAAGTGAATCTCAGTGGACCTCCAGACATGCATCTGGGTGGCCACAGTTCACCTTTGGACGGCTTATGCACATGTCCTGACGGGCACTTCTCATTATCCAAACTGGTTTCTATAGATTTGGATATACCACCAAAAGCCACAGGTGCCCGAGTTCTTTATATGAAATGGTGTCGTATTTGCACATAACTTCCACGCACCTTCCCGTAGACTTCAAATCATCTCTAGATGACTTGCAATGCCTAACTCAATGAAAACGTGATGCAAGAAGTTGTAATGATATATTCTGACCAGAAAAACGTCTGCATGTTCAGGGAGGATATTTATTCTTTCAAATATGTTCAATCCACAGTTGGTTGAATCTGTGGAGGCAGAAACTGCAGAGAAGAAGAGCCGATTGTCTAGCTGTGCAGCTACAAGGTGAAAAGCAATCTAGAGAGCATTTGCCACGCAGACCAAAGACTATACGTGAATGGTGACTGACCGAGTTGGAGGATTGGCCCAGTTCAAACGTGGAGTAAGCTGGCAGCCCCTTCAGAGCCACCTGAGCAATAAAGTCACAATGGAGTCTTCAGGGACATGTGGTCAGCACCTCCAATGACATGGCGGAATGAGGATGCTGCAAAAGAATTCAAGCTGTGGCCTGGACTCTGAAATGCTTGGCACCAATGAAAACCACAGAATCATCCTGATCATGTTTTCTTCAAAGAAGCTGCCCACAAAGACGAGGATAGATCTCTCTAATTTGGATAGGTCTGTTGGCCTGGCTGCCTCTGGACATTTGCAGAGGAAAAGTGAAGGTAACACCCTCTGGCCACTCACAGACACTCTTGCGGTGACTTGAACCACCTAAACTTTATCTCACCCCAACATGGCAAGTAGAGCAGATGGCCAGGCAAGACCAGGCCTATGGATGGGCCATGTGCAAGCTGGTACATTCAAGACCCATTCGGGGGCTACAGTGGCTGCTCACTGAATGGAGCGCTTGCCTGGCATGTGTGAGGACCCTAGTTTGAGCCCCGACAAAACATGCACAACTAAGTGTCAGAGAAACAAAGGCCAGATGGAAAAATAAATAAAACTGATTCTTTTCCTCTCTCACTCTCTCCCTCTCTTAAAAAAAAAAAAAGTTGAGATATCCCTCTTCCGACATCCAGCTCCATTCCTTGGGCTCCTGCAAAGGTCTCTGGGTGGCTCCTGTACTGTTTCTTCCTGCAGAGTTGCTGTTGGGTTGTTTTCTAAAAACATGTATCTGTTGTCATCTGTCAGCAATTTCTCCCACGGCCCTGACAAAGGGGAAAAAATCCCATTTCAGGCTGAGAATGGAAAGGGGGAGATCCTGCCTCCTAAGCTCATTTACATTTACCTACTTTGTTCTGTTTAGAACATGCCAAGTGACTAATGTAAATGACACAGCTTTAATGGGAAACTAAGGTGGGGCAGGAGGGTTTCTCAATGGATAATTGTGGGATTTGGGTTTTGCCGCTTTGAAAGAACAAGAAGTGGCTGGAAAGTTTGTTGCTATTTTGGGTAAGTAGCTTCATGTTTTGGACCTTATTGTGGAGCACTATTTAAACTAGTTATGACTATAATTCCCAAGATTTGGCCAAGAAAATTCTGGCCTTTGTCCTCCCATATTTTTAGCATTCAATCAAAGTATGCTTTGCTCCTGAGTTTGCAAACCCATTGTTAATGTTCTTGCTCAGATTTAGATTCTGTCTTTGCAAATTTTTTCCATAGATATAGGTATGTTTATTTTATTGTTTTGATGTTGGTACATCTCAAGTTATAATTGCACGTGTTTTTTCCTCACTGAAAGTGTTGGAAAGATGAATTGGAAAGCATTGGCAATGTCCTCTTGTCTTGAACAGCAGAGTGTAGGATCCAAGAGGTTGCATACAATAGCATTTTGTTTGTATTAAAGATCTTTTAAAATCCTTAGGTAGTCACAGCTGGAAGAAAAGAGGGCAGAAAAACAATAGAAATAGGCTGATCATACTGCTAAAGATGATTTGGAACTTGTCTGGGATCTGTGCGTAGTGAGGGAGGAGAGCAGTGACCTTGGCCGTGAGCACGTTGACCAAGCCTGGGTGGGAAGGAGCAGAGCTGCCTGTTTCCACTTCCAAAATCCCTTTCCTCCTCTGTCTCAGAAGCAGCATTTACCAAGCTCCCTTCCTAAGCCAGACAAATATCTTCTCCCAGATCCCAATCACCTCCTCCACCTGTGTCCAAAACAGTGCTAGGACAAACTCTGGGATCTGCTTCACCTTGAGTCTTCTTCAACTTGGCCTCTCTCCCAACCACAACCAGCATTTGCAACCATACATTATTAGCTGTGAGTTAACCTAGGGAATAAGGCTGAGTAAATCAGACACATGGACAACTGGAGGGCCTGAGAGCCCAGAAACGCTTTTAGCTCCTCTAAAGTTGTGAGATCCTGGACAAGCCACCAACAGTCCCATGCCTCAGTCCCTCCTCTATCAAAAGGGTGCTCCAAGGAGACCATTTGGTGGACATACGTTGCACAAACATTTGGCATCAATTCCAGGGCTAAGGAAAGGTCAGGGGTTGTCACTCGCACTGATTTTACATCAGGGTCCCTGTCATCGGTGCCACCACTGACTGTCATCTTGATGGATTTAGTGTGTTTGGGGCCCAAGAGCCTTAAACAGAAACAGCAGCACATATAGACAGCATGAGTCCAAATGCCCAGGGACTTGAGGAAAAGATCAGGAATCCATGCTTACTAGCTTTGGCCCATTAGTGCAGTCATTCCCTCACCCACCAAACAAAACTGGTACCAGATTCCATCCCCTTGGAGCAGAGCACCATGAAGGATTTGAACAATGATGGATGGGGCAGTTGTCAGTCCCCCAGGATCTCCCACCGCTGGGGTTCCTGGAGCTTGTAGTTACTGTTCCAGTTTTACAGATGGGAAAATCAAATATCCAGATGTAAGCAGTGTGCCCAGGTCCCAGCTGACTCCAGAAACCAACATACTAACATTCAGAGAGATGTATGTACTAATCAGCTGTGCATCACTACAAGAAAACCTGACTCAGGCTACTAATGAAGTAATGTTTATTTAGCTCTCCATTTGGGAGATTCAAAGTCCAAGATCAGGTGGCCCCATTGGTTTGGCCACTTCTAAGTGTGGTGAATGGTGGCAATTATGATAGGAGCCAATGGTCACATTTAGAACTGGATCAGAGAGAGAGAAAGCAGAAGATCCCAACTGTTAAGCAGCTACAGCACATATCAACCCCATCATCCCAGAAACCAAGCCTTTCCAGGTGGATCTTTGGGGAACACTCAACGTGCAGATGATAGCAGAGTGACTCCAAAAATCCCACTCTTTCCACCACCATGCCTCTCATACCAGTTCCTCTCTCCTCCCTTTATAGTCTAGAGGTCCAGCAGACATGGGCCCAGGAGGCCAGAGAAGGAAGCACACAGCCTGAAGTCCCATTTCTGCTTGTGTATGCTAGGAAACAGGGACTTAGCAGTGAAGTCATCAGAGTGGGGGTGAAGTCAATGACGGAGAAAAGAAAGGATACCCAGGGCAAATGGCCATGTGAAGACAGAGGCAAAGACCAGAGGAGTGCATTTACTGGTGCGCCACCTAGGTCCCTTCTGGGAATCTGTAATGGAGATGCCTGAGTCTCAGCTGCTTCTGTGAGGTGAAGACAATGATATGCCCAGCCCAGTCGTCTTGGCCGGGTGAAGTAGGAGATGTAGCCACGTGCCGTGAGGGCACTGGGCAGCTAGGTTGGCCTTCATCCAGTGACCCGCTGATCTTGGGAAGAGAAGAGCTGAGAAGGCGGCCACAGCGGTGAGGAGTGCCATGGTCCAGGAGGGCACCAGGACACATCACATCCCAGGGTGCAGTTTGCTAGGGCTGCTGTAACAAAGCACCACACACCAGGCAGCAAAAGCAACAGCGTGGATTACTTCATGGTCCTAGGGGTCCTAGGTCAGAAATCAAGCTGTCGCAATGGAGTTTCATTCAGCTGAAAAGAAAAATGAACTGATGACCTTTGCAGAAAAATGGATGGAATAGAGACCACCATGTTAAGTGAAATAAGTCAAACTCAGAAGGTTAAGGTTCGTATGTCTTCTCTCATATGCAGAAACTAGAGAGGAAAAAGGACAAGAAAGGTGAGGGTGAAACTCCTGAAAATCAAAGGCAGGTCAGTAGAGGAAAGGGACCAAGGGGTAAGAGGTAGGGAGGAAAGGGGAAATGCCAAGGAGGGATACTGGCCAAATTATACTGTTATATTATGTGTATGCATGAATATGTAACAACAAATCCCATCAAAATGTACAATTATAATGCATCAATAAAAAAATGTTGGGGGGGTGGAGAAGTCAAGATGTCATCAGGGCCACAGATCCTCTAAGACACTGAGCAAAACCCTTCCTGCCTCTTTCTTGCCCCTGACGGTGGTGTTGATCCTTGGCATCCCTGTTTTGAAGATGCATCCCTCCAGTCTCTGCCTGTCTTCACATGGCCAACCCCCTGTGTGTCTTTTCTTTTTTTTCTTATAAGGACACAAGTCATTGGATTCAGGTGCACCTTAATGACTTCATCTGAACTTGATTATATCTGCTAAAACCCTGTTTCGAAATAAGGTAGCATTTGCAGGTACTGGGAGATGAGATATTTAGAGGATTGCACAATTCAGCACATCACAAGGAGGACAATGCTGGTGTTGACTGCTCAGGGAATTGTCTGGCTTCTAAGACCTTCTACCTGGCACGGAGTGCACATCAGCCCCCAAGACAGACTGCCCAATGACATGATGGGAAGAAGGCTTGGTTGTCCCACCAAAGAGCCTCTCCACCGTGTCTTGCAAATGCAGCTCCATGCCAAAGGCAAGTCCTTCCAAAGCCTCCTCACCTGAGGTCAGGTGGCGTGCCCCTGGGCCCTGCTTCAAGGCCTCCCAGCGGGTCAGGCAGGTCAAACCCTGGGAGTCAGATGGACCCTCTCATGGCCATTCCAAGCACCTCCACTCCCAGGTCAGATAGTATCTCGGTAGGTCAGAGAGGCTGGCCAAGGCTGCCTTCCTGTGATGTCAGATGGAGAGGCAGGGGCAAGGATAGGGGAGAGGCCTCCACTGCGGCACTGACCTTAACCAAAGCTTCATTGCTCAGGGTCCCACTTCTTCAGACAGGGACTCTCTTCTTTGGATTCCTCCAGAAGCCGACTTGGAGGCAAGGACTCAAATGCAAGGGGTTGCTATAGCTTTCCTGGACCATGGCTGCACCCAAACCCACCACAGCCTGAGCCTGCCTGGACCATTCCTGCTCCCTAATACACTGCAGCTTGGTGATCTCCCCCCAAGAGACAGGCTTAGCCATACACCTTACACAGCCTCCTGATGGAATCAAGGAATGAAACCCCCACTGCTGGGCTCGCTCCCTGCATGCCTCTCCACCAAGAGCCTCTGCAAGAACAGCCTCACCTGCCCACTTCCAGGCTGGCCTCGCTCAGCACACCCCTGCAATGCCATCATCTGGATCAGCTGAGTCTCCCATCTCCTTGTGGTGCCCTGCTCTATTGCCTGACCCTCTCTGTGCGTTCATCCCAAGAGCACCCCCAGATTCACCTCATCAGGGCAGGTCCCACCCCACCAAATAACTACCATGTCTTGTCCCCCAAGCCAGAGATCTTTACAAGCCTCTTACTCCTCACAGTCTCTGATAAGAGTGGAGCCGGAGCCTCCTGCATCCACCCAGTCTTTCCTGAGATGAAGTTTACACAAACCCTTAAACAAATGATGCATGGGATCAACAGTCTATATAGTCCCCCAGCATCTGCAACATACTTTTGGACAGTCCTTAAAGGCTTCTAGCAGACGACATTCCACTTCCTTGTTAAACAGAAAGATTTTTTTTCTACGAGCTGCTAAAAAGCACAAACAGCCCTAGCTGTCAGCCACTGAAGCCCAGGAGAGGAGATGAGTGTGCCCAGAAAGCCCCCTGAGATAGCCTTTGAGATCCTGTGTGTCTGCATGATTTGAAGCTTACACTATAAGCAAAATGCCAGCACTATCTGCTGTCTACCAGGTCACATTCCAGACAGGAGAAGCCCAAAGGTGTCCATGGGCTTGATGGCCAGTCAAGCCCCACGCAAGACACCCTGGGCAGCAGACCTGTGGGGAACCCCTGTTAGTATGAAAGGTGTCTCCCTTCCTCCTGCCAATCCAGAGAAATATCCTCAGGGGCTCAGGAAGCCCTAAACACAGGTTGCTCAGCTGGAAGCCTTTCCCATAGCTGGACATTCTGGATTTTGCTCCAATCCCCCAGGAGGAGCCACCCGGGCAAGTGCCAGGGCCACCACTAACTCATTAAAGTGTGCATGGTAGTTTGGATCAGGACCCCACAGTGGCTTGGAGGAAATAACCCTCACATTCTCCATCCAAACGCATCTCCATCAGATCCTAACAAACCTTGGCTGTGAGTTTCCAGGACTGATATTCTATTTGTTTCTAAAAGGAAAAGAAGGATCCAGCAGAAGGATCCGTCACCCCCACCCAATGCTGCCATTGTTCAATTCTTATTCATCTAATTCAGGTGAATGTTCCCTAAATTTATAAAGATGCTAAAATGTACTGATACAGAGAAGGGGCACCTATGGAAGAACAATTCATGTGGCCCTGAGCAGGGTGCTGAGCTGTCCCGACCTAAGTTGGCATCACCCTGATGCAGCCCAGGAGTCTCATAGAAGCCTGAAAAAAGAGAGGAAGGGCAGCCCCTCTGCCCCATGGCTCAGCACTGTGGCTCCTTTCCCAGAACCAGAAAACACAAGGAACCGTGGAGAAGGTTGTTCACCGGAAGGCCTAAGAAGGTGGCGTGGGCTCCTGGCAAGGCATCTCCTTCCCTCCCTGCAGGTGGCTGGATGATTGGTCCTTCAGGTTAGCTCAGGAGATTGTGGGGTCCTAGTGGGCCAGAGCAACATCATTTCTGTGATCTGGCATATTAGGCAAGGATCCCTCCGCAGGACACTTAGGAGCCACATTTTCCAACCAGTTCAGTGTGGAGTGTGCTGGGCTAACACTTAGAGACCTTCCTCTTTACAACAAGAGGCTACTTGTCACTCATGGCACCAAGTTATGGACATTTCTGCAGGTCGGGTGTAGGAGCTATCTTGGTAGAGCTTCTTCAGGGGTTACACACAGCTCTACTGCCCAAAGATGTTCTGTACCAAAACAGGCAGTGAAGAAACAGGATAGTGAGGGCCAACATGGTGCTTCAAGAATGTCCTGTGCTGAAAGGAAAGTCACCAGGAAGCCCTCTACACCTTTCTCACCAAATGCCCAATATTTCCCTCCACTGACCAGGCTGATCAGCCTCTGGAAGGCTGCACCCCAAATCCTTCCCAGGCTGCTGAGTTCCACCTGCAGTACGGCTCGTGCCGTGCCGTGGAACCTTCCCATCTTGGCCCAGGGTGTCCCTGGGCCCCCAGCTCTCCAGCAGAGTTAGTCTCCAGGATCGTGACTGCTCCGCAGCTCCACACAGCACAGCCAGGAAAGGAGGAAGAGACTTCACACACGTGAACTAGTGCGTATGCTGCTTTGCCAAACAAGAAAGAACACCTTGTTCCCATGGTTTCCAGAGTGCTGTTATTTTAAAAAACAAACCAAGATTCAAAGGTTTAAACTGCACCTTAGCCATCCTTAGTGGGCACAATGCTCTTCCAACTGCAGTGTGGTTGGGTTTTTTTTTTTTATTGAATATGGACTTATAATTAAGGGGGAATCATTATCAAACAATCAAGAACAAATGTATATTCACATAGCAAGCCAAGACTGATGCCACTTCATAGTTCCCCCCCTTGGGTTCCCCATGGTTCCATGTTTCCCCCAATTAAACCCCTGTGTTAAATGGACTTCTCGTGGAGGTCAAAGGTTTCCCTCTGAGTTGATTCCCACATTATCCCTCCCTCCAGTCTCCTTGATATCCTTCCTATTCCCTGCCCACTCCATTTTCCCCTTCTCACGTCTCCCAGCATCCTAGGCAAGGTTCCCCCTATTAATGTAAAAATTCATTCATGTTGAGGTTATTATTAGCTTAGTCATCTATCATACTGTTTCCAATTGTATACTAGCTTCCACAAATGAGGGAAAACATTCAGCCTCTGAGTCTCTGAGATTGGGATACTTCACTTAGCATAATTTTCTCCATCTCCGTCCATTTGGGTGCAAAAGCCATAATATCGTTTTCTCTAATAGCTGAGTAGTATTCCATTGTATATATGTACCAAAGCTTTTGAATCCACTCGTTGAGTGAGGGGCTGCTGGGTTGGTTCAGTGTGGTTGTTTTGTAAGACTGTAGACATCAAATCACGTTCCTGTAGAAGGAACATCTATATTGGCTGTTTGTCCTAGAAGTGGGAGAGAGGAGGGTGCAGGAGGAAAATGGAGCCTGGTCCAAAAGCAGTAGGGAGACAGATGTGGCCGCAGAAGGCAGTTGCAGGGACTGTGCCTTCAACCATCTGGCTTTCTTTCTTTCTTTTTTTTAAAGAGAGAGGGACATTGAGAGAGACAGAGAAAGAGAGAAAGAACTTTATTTAGTTTTTCACATGGCCTTAGTTGCTCCAACACTCAGTTGTGTACGTGGTGCTGGGGTTTGAACCCGGGTCCTTGCGCTTGCCAGGCAAGCGCCGAAACCGCTGAGCCACCGCTCCAGCCCCGCATCTGGCTTTCTTATTGTGGACTCTTCACATGACAAAAGCAACATCTGAGTCAGGCACAGTGGCACACACGCCTGTCATTCCAGAGGCTCGGGAGGCTGAGGCAGGAGGATCGCCAAGTACAAAGACAGCCTCAGCAACTTAGCAAGGCCGTAAGCAACTTAGTGAGACCCTGTCTCAAAATAAAAAAGGTTGTGGATGTGGCTCAATGGTTAAGCACCTCTGGGTTCAATCCCTGGCCAAAAAAAAAAAAAAAATGCCTGTTGCTGTTGTCCCTGACATTGGCTGTGCATGAGGGAGCACTCTGAGTCCCTTGAGTGGCCCATGGCCCTGACCTGATCCACATCACCCCGACTTCACCTGCACATGTGCCTGGTCTGCTCGGGAGCAAGGCACAATCTGCGGGACAGTCCCTGCTCTTTTCTAACTCTGTGTTTCCTGAGCATGCCTCAGGTCAGTGTTCAGGCCCATGTCCCTCCTTTTGAAGATACACGGCATCCACTGCCTGAAGTCCATCACTCTCCTGCCCAGGAGCATTCAACTGCTTTGTTTTCACCGCCTTTGTATCAAACTTCAGGTCACACCCTGTGCATACCTTCTTATACAGCTTCATACATTTCTGAAGGATAAATTCCTTTAAAACGGAACCATTGAGTCAGGGTGTCTAGGCATCTTACATGGTGATAAAGCCCCCAAGACACCTGTGTTTGCTCTGATCCTCAGTTCCAGCAGTGCTGTAGGAATAAACCCATTTCCACAACCTGCCCTTGAGACTATCGATTTTTAAATATTTTGTGCATCTGAAAGGTGGGAAAATGCCTCATTTTAACTGGTAAAAGTGCACTGCTTTTTATGTAATCTTGACAACTGAAGTAGCCTCTTCCATTTTCATGATCTTTGCCTACATTTGTTTCTGTATTTATTTTCTTTGCAAAGCTCTTTGTATATTGTGGACCCTAACTTTTATCTATTTCAGGGACTGCAGAACTTTTCCCCCAGTTTTTCCTTAGTTGGTTCTCCTCTTGCCGGACCGAAACACTTAAGTTTTATGCAGCAAATTTGTCATTTGCATAGGTCAAATATGTGAAACTTCAAGGTAGTCCTTTCTACTGTCTGATCCTGGTTAAAGGGCAGCCCCTACCCCAGATCATGCGAACATGTGCTAACATTGCACCTACCGTTGTCACAGCCCTGTAGTTTGTTTGTGGTTCCAGGGTTGCAACCCAGGGCCTCTCACTTGCTAGACAGGTGTTCTACCTCTGAGCTTCATGCCCAGCCCCAGAGCACATGTCTTTACAGGTAGATCCTCAGGCTTTCTAGGGCTTCCTGACCCTCTGGGAGCAGCTGCCCCTGGGCAAGGCTGGAGGCCACCAGGGTGCTCTGGCTGAGGATTGGTATTTTCCTTTTTCCTGGTATTGTCAACAGTGGGACCCATGCTCCAGAAACACTTCATCTGGGTCCAAGGATTCCCAGAATGCCTTTCTTATTTTGGGCAAATGTCTGAGTTTTCCAGAGAGACACTGGCTGAAGGGACGAGCTTAGACTGGGGACACTCCATCCTGAAGGAAAGACGTTGGGCAGATCAGGGTGCCAGGCTTGCCAACTGGCAGCAGAGCACCGGGGTGATCCCCACCCAGATAGGACCCAATGGGGCTCCTGGTAATCCCAAGGATGGCAGGTGTCTGTGGGGCAGAGGGACAGTTCACGTGGACTGAGCTCACTCTGCCGAACTGCCAAACAGGCACCAGGTTCTCAGAATAGCCCAACCACTTAATTGATTCCCTATTCCCCTCCACCGACTTCACAAGTGGGAACCAAGGCTCCTCAGCTGGTGAGTGCACCTCACAGACCCAAGTTTCCCTGACCTCAAAGTCTTGGCCCTCGGTCCCTGCTACAGTCAGCTTTTTCATTGCTGTGACCAAAAGACCTGACAAGAACAATGCAGAGGAGAAAAAATTTATTTTGGCTCCTGGTTTCAGAGGTTCAGTTCATAGTCCACTGACTGCATAGCTCTGGGCCCAAGGAACATCACGGTCCCCATGTGTTCCCAGCCATGGGAACACCATGCTGCCATTGCTGCTGGCCTTGCAGACCAGCTGTGCCTAGTTCAAGGTTCTTCATCGCAACCCTTACCCATCCCTGGTGGCCCATTGGAGACCTGCTAGTGGACACTAACTGCTGCTGGCCCTCAGGACAAGGGATGGGAGACCTGGGCTTGACTCTTCTGCTGCTTGGTGAGCTCTCAGAGGCTCTCCAAAGCCCTCTTCCCCCACAGCTGCTCATTTTTCTACACACATACACACACACACATACACACACACACGTGCGCGCGCGTGCACGAAAGGCAGGTCATTGAAGAAAGGTAGGTCATTGAATAAAGCTTTTAAGTTTCTCATGATATCATGACCACCACATCAGCACAAGGCTGTTTCTGCTCCAGCCTCACTGGCCTGCCAGTCTGAACATGCCAGGAGCCTCCTGCCACAGGGCTTTTTCACCTGCCATTCCTTCTGTCTGGAACAACTGCACACACACAGCATCACCTAGATCCATGCCCCTGGCCCTCTGTCTCTCAGCCATGATCTAACTCTTATAGAACCCCTTTGTAATTATGTACTTAGCTCTGAACACCTCACTAGGGTACATTCTGCATCCCACGCATCCATTCCTCCAAGGACAGGCTGTGTCCCCTGGAATGTCTGTGATGTCTAGCATAAACCTGGCACACAGTAGGAACACAGAACATGTCAGGTGAGTAGTACAGTACCAGGAACCCCTTTGCCTGATACCCAACCAGATCTGTTCCCGACCCCTTGCTACAGCAGGACAGTAGATTGCCAAACCCCAGTCCTGACCATGTCTAGGGCTCTTGGTGGATTTCCTGTCCGCTGTGCTCCAAATATCAAGGGAAAGCCAGACAATTTCCCTCTCAGGTTCCCAAGGTGCAGAGTTGATCTGGAAAAACACCAGCCTGAGCCATTTCCATTCTCTCAGCATGTCAACACTTTCTTTACTCCCTGATAAACCCAGACCTCATGCGACTCCCCTGGGCTCACACTGGAGCTGTGACAGGTGTTCTGCTGCTCCTATCCCTTGGAGAGGTTTTGGTAACCGACGTCATGCCCTATAGCTGTGGGTATCCACACACTCAGTAGAGCAGAGAGTTCCTGATTTTCATGAGTAATGAGAGCCAAAAAACAGACTTTGGTGACCCTGGGACTTTTACCCATGGAGCTGTCTGTGCAGGAATCTCTGGTGACAGCCCAATCTCAGTTAGGCTAAAGTTTAGGCACAGTTAGCTCTGTGCACACAAGAGCTCTGAATGAGGGCAGAGGTGCCCAAGCCAGGTGGGACCCAAGCAAATGTGATCTGTAGGGGAAGGAGTGGCCAGAGCCTGCCTCCCACTGACCTCCACAAGGCACAGGCCTTTTTTAGGGACTCCTGGAGCCATGGCACTTTGACTCAGGGCTTCGTTGGGAGATGCCTGAGGCCATGTCCCTTCCTCCCAAGGCAGAGGACAGAGCAGGAATTTCAGCCAACAATTGCAGAATGCCAACTAGGGCAGAGGGCAGCTATCCAGGTGTAGTGGGGAGGGGAGTTTGGTCAGTGCCCTGGGGAGACAGACAAGCCGGAGCAGAGCCACCAGAAGCTGCCCGGGCAGTAGGGATTTCCAGGGCTGGTCCACTGTCTGGTCAGAACCAGAGAGCTCCGCATGAGCTGAGAGACCACCCGGGAGCAGACTCTAGTGACAAAGGGAGGCACCAGCACTCTCTGTGTAGATCTGGGAGCACAGCAGTCTCCCTGTGGTCATTGATCACCTTTGCTATCACATGGGGTCCATGCAGGATGTGAATATCTGTTCAAGGATATTAAGAACAGCAAGATGGTGACAGGCAAGCATCCAGCCAAGCTCAGGGCCTGGGTGACTGCATGGACTGCACACAGGAAGCCACCCAGGACACATGCACTGAGTTCAGCTCCACGAGAATCCCCATCAGGCACCTGGTGGCCTTGCTCAGCAGGGCTGGCACAATGGGGTTCCCAGGAAGATCCTTTCAAGGGCACCAGAAGCAGCACACCGGTCCCACCATCCCCTTGCCCACCTGGCTGTGGGCCTTCCTGAGTCTCATGGATAAGGAAGGACCCTCAGGGAAACCAAGGGGTGCATGGGAGGAGTGGAGATGCCCAGGGACTATATTCCACCCTTCACCCCTTCCCGTCACCTCCATCTCTCTCCAGCCACTCATCTTTGACCTCAATCTCCCTACTCTCTTTTTTTTTTTTTTAAAGAAAGAGGAACAGAAAGAGAGAATCAATTTTATTTCATTTTTCATTTGGCTCTAGTTGCTCAGATACCTCGTTGTGTGCGTGGTGCTGGGGTATGAATTCACATCCTTGCACATGCCAAGCAAGTGCAGAAACCGCTGAAGAAACCACTGAGCCACCCCTCCCCACCCCTCTTAATATTGGGTTCTTCACTCTAGGAAATCATTTGGAAAAGGAGAAATTTGTCACCCTTTCATGCAGCTCCACAATGGACACTGAGCTTATAGGATGTCAACGGGCAGGTGGGCTGGCATCCCTGTCTCTAGGGCGCTGGGCAGTTCTCCAGCATGTTATCAGCTGGTTGCAGGGTCACCAAAGTGTATACATCTTTACTCAGAGCTAGTGAGGGCTAGAACACCAGCAGAAAGGCTTGGACTGCCTAGGGCTCAGTAGAAACCCAGTGACCCGCTGGAAAGGATTGCACAAAAAGCTAACTCTTTGCTTTAACTAAAACAGCACCCACTCTTGACTACTTGAGTAAAGGTCAATTTATTATCTTGTTGCTCTGTGCCCTGGTTTCAACAACAGTGGAAAACGCCCAGAAAAGGGAGGAAGCCACATGGAACCCATGCTGTTTAGAGCTCCAAGTGCCACATGAGGCAGAGACTCTCAAGGAATCACTGAGGCCATGGGGAATCCACAATGGTGGTCTCCATCTTGCCAACTTGGCCTCCTCAGCCTAGGGGAGCCATGGCTGCCTCCCATACAGGTTCCTGTACCTGTGTGGCTATGGTGGCCACTCAGCTACCCATCTCAAGTTTACCTCTACATACCCAAGTCTAGCAGAATGTGGCCTGATGGAGGAGCAGGCATCTCCACTCCTCCCCAGGAACACTCACATCCAACCACGCAGGAGACCGCAAGCCTCCACACTTCTTGGAACATCCCTGAGGCCTCCCTGCCACCCCTGGACCATAGCTGCTCTCAGCTCCCTGAGGGCAGGAGCCCCTCTATCCCACCTCAAGCCCTACACTGTCCAACCCAGTCTTCCAGCTACAAGAATTTCCACATACCTGCAGGGTGACAGCATGGCCCTATGTGGCCATCAGAGGGATCCCCAGGAAATAAGTCAAGCATGAACCAAGGGAGAGGGATTCTTCTGTTCACTCCAGAATGTCCCATGGAGCCACCCATTTTCCCAGGCACCACAAGGGAAAAGTCTTCTGAAAGACCCTGGAGAGACACAACCCACTAGCAGATGCATGCAAACCCTGCAGAATCTCCTGGAAGCAGGCCTACTGTGCCCCAGGTTGAGGTCCTTCAGGAGCAGGCCGAACCAGCCCTTGTCCCAGCCTACAACCCCTCCTTCTCCCTCCCTTGGCCATTAATTCCTCCACCAGATCTACCAGGCAAGGTGGTATTTGGATTCATGCTTTTTCAGCCTGAAAATATTTTATGATATCTGGAGAAAAAATAAAGGATGAGATTTCTGCATTATTTGTTTGGGTGTTTACATTTGTCTCCATAAATATTGGGAGGCACCTCAACTCTGTTAGGTGCTGGTCTTGCCTCCAAAGAGTATGTCAGGTTGAATGAGACACAGCCCCTGTCCGCCAAGGTTCACAGTCCCAGATGAAGACATGCCAAAGGGCCACCAGGAACCAGGACACACCAGGTGGGTCAGATTGTCTGCAACGTACCCATTTGAAAGTCAAGGCAAATTGGAGATGAGCTGCTGGGGAGCTTGAGGCAAGGATAAGCTGCTCAGTGCAGTTTAGGACCAGGAAAGCCTGAGGTCCCCCCTAAATTCCAAATGCATGGTTTTCAGAAGCCGTGCATTGCAGCCTTGGCCTCTGCCATGAACGTGCACCATGCAACAAAAACCCAGGGCAGAGTCTCACTGCACTCAATGTCTTTTCACCAAACTGCTGAGCACTGCCCTGCTAAGGCAGATCCAAAGGATGACTCCCTGAGCATTCCCCAAGCTGGCACGGTCAGCTCTCCCAGAGCAGGGCTCCCAAACAAATCAAACACCCTCCTATAAATAATGTCACCAGCAGGGCAGCAGTGCTCCAGGAAGCACCAGCCAAGCAGCAGGAGCACAGCCAAGTTGCTGGGAGGTGTGGTTTGCTTTATTTTTCCAGAGGGTGGGTAGCACACTTGGAGAAGCTGGTAGGCAGAGTCCCTTACAACCACCAGGGGGCTGCCAGGGGCACATTTTGTTCACAAACAGTATCAGCTATTTGCTGCATAGTTGACCCAATGAGGGTCATCCCTCCAAGGAACAGAGGGCACTCAGTGCTCCAGGCCACCAGCCAATTGGCCACAGGGAACCAAGGGCCTCCTCACCTCGCAGACGAGCAGCAGTTACCCTGCTCATCTGTGGGGGACAGTCTGACCTGTTCCCCTCCTGGATTCTAAAGCATTGAGCTGGTACATGCCCAACTGAGCAGAGCAGGGTCACACTGGAGATAGACTGAGGGACTCAGAGCCCCAAGGGCTTACTTGGTTTCCTGCACTTTCTCAATCTGGCCCACAGCTGCAAAGAACCTTGCTGTATCCCCAGTCATGTCAGAAAGATTTGAAATACAGGCAGGTGTCTGTCTTCTATGCCAAGCAAGAAAGTAGCAAGAGAAGGCTGCAGCCTGTGTTTATGGGGAACCAGAAGGATAAAGAAAAACTACAACTGGGCACAGAGATAAAAATAACAGTGGTACAGGAGGTCCTGCCAGGAGAAGGCTTACTCACAGTGTGTAATCACACGGGGCCCTGGGGCCGGGGCCAGGGCACAAGGACACCGGTGGCTCACCTGTACAGCCACAGGGAGCAGTCTCCCTTCTTCTACCTCCAATTATTTCTCTCCCTCTTGTCCGGCTCTTTGGTTTCTGCAGACATCCAAGGAGTGCAACTGGGAAACAGGACTCCTGGCAAAGTGTGCAACCAACCTTGTAAACAATCCCTGGACAAGCTCTGGAATGACCACAGCAATGCCCTGGGAATTTCCCAAGATCAGAGTCATGACCTTGAACCAGTTGCCTTGCTCTGGGAGCCTCTATAGTCCGCTCTTCCCAGGATGGGGTCACGGTGTGGAACACAAGTGTAGGGACATTAAATGCTTAGCTCTGCTCAGGAAGAAGCCTTTGCTTGCCAAGGAGCTTGAGTGAGACTTGCATTGATCCCCTTCTTCGATGTTCAGAACATCCCCACCCCTTCCAGACCAGGAGTGTGATGGGTAGGGTGACACCATCACCAGCCAAAGCCTGTACCATGGCGAAGCCTGGGTCAGCACAGTGAGGTGATGCTGAGCCCAGGGCCGTGGCTTCTTGTCCCAGGTGCCAGCATTCATCCTATTGGAGGACTTAGACGTTTCATGTTTCAAGGACAAATATATATAGCTACTTTGCAGCTTAAGACCCCAAGGATTTACAAGCCCGCTTGTAACTAACGGAACAGGGATTCTATCCTTTTATGTCTGTAGCATTCACTCTTAGCCCAAAAGATGACTAAAGGACCCTTTGTGCTGTTTAATTTTAAAAAGTAACACATCAACACTTATCAAGAAACATTGCCAGCCCATGGTGGTGCACACCTGTAATTCCAGGGATTCAGGAGGCTGAGGCAGGAGGATTGCAAATTCAAATGCAGCCTTAGCAACTTAGCAAGGACCTGAGCAACTTAGGGTTGCTCAAAATAAAACATACAAAAAGGGCTGGGGATGTGGCTCAGGGGTTAAGTACCCCTGGGTTCAATCTCTAATAGCACCCCCCCCCAAAAAAAAGAAAGAAAGAAAGAAAAGAAAAAAGGAAGGAAGAAAAAAAAATATTAATCCTGCAAAAAAAGAAGATGTAGCTTTGCTTTCGGCTGGCGGAAGCTGACCACGGCTCTGTTTCCACTGCCTCTGGACCATGCTGCTTCCATGGTTGCTCTGCTGCCTACTGAATTCATTTGTTAGGGTTCCCAGCACCCTGTCTGCCTCCCTCCTGTGAAGCTGTTCAGTATTCAAAAATGAATATTCCGGGGCTGGAGCGGTGGCTCAGCAGTTACGGCACTTGCCTGGCATGAGCGAGTACGTGAGTTCAAACCCCAGCACCACGTACACAGCAAAGTGTCTGAGGAATGAAAGTCACATGAAAAACTAAATAAAAAATTGCTTCTCTCTTTCTCTCTCTCACTGTCCCCTCTTTCTTTTAAAAAAAAAAAGAATATTCTCTGAGAGCAAGAGACAGGATGCAAGTAGGGGCTCCAGAATGGCTTCCTGGATCCTTACGCCCCCACACCGCGGACCCTGGTGTGGTCAGATGGGCACAATGGAGCATACCCAGCTGCATTATAGGGACTGTCAGCCTCCAGGGATTGTAGGGAACACCAACCTGAATCCCACATCGGATAGGGAAGAGGGATCGTTGGGGGAACTTGCAGTTCTAGCTTCAACCTGGTGGCAGAAAAATGAACATCAATCACATTCCAAGTGAGATGTGTTAGTCTGTTTTCTGTTGCTAATAGCTGAATACCACAGTTAGGATAAATTATAAAGAAAAGTTTTGGCTCATATTTCTGAGGTACAAGGCCACATCTGGCAATGGCCTTCTTTAGAGCGTTGCATGACAAGAACCAGGGAGCACAAGTGCTTGTGTGTCTTTTCTTGTCTCTGTCCTCTCATAAACTCACCAGTCTTCAAACACAAGGGTCCACCTTGATGACATTATTGACCCTAATTGCCTCCCACAGGCCCCACCTCTATCAGCACCATAGCTGGTTTAAGTCTCCATCTTCTTGTTAATACGTCACAATGGCAATTAGTGTGAGGTTTGCTGCGACTTGGTCTTGCTTCTATCCTTAGATCAAACTCTAGTGTGAGGTCTCAGGGAGCAAAAACATATGCAAACCCTCACAGTAGAGGAAACTCACTTCTGCTAAGCGCCTCCACTGCTGAGACCCTTTGCTGGGCACTCACCCTTTTCTCCGTCTACTTTTGCAGCCTTTATGGACTCACTGGTCAGAAGAGTGGGAGAGGGTAGGACCCATAAGTGGGCAGTGCAGGGAGCAGAGGTGAAGGGGTGTGCCTTCCCGCGGGTGTAGCATGAAGGACAGACCCGACTCTTAGAGGTCTGTTCGTACCAGGCCCTGGCAGATACACTAGTGGCTGCATTCTTACTCAGGCCCAAATTTGCACTCTGTGGCCAGATTCAAGTCCTGGGACAGACAAGACAGGCTCCCAGAGAAACCTTAGCACCAAAGTTCTCCTTCACTAATTGTTAACATGTGCAAGACCAAGCAGAATGAAGCCATTGACTTCCAGCTGAGAACAGAACATGCTGTGAACGACTGCACATCTATCCCTTTACCCAGAGATCCCACAAGGTACAATGTTCCCATCCTACAATTGTTGGTAGAAACCAAGTGTTCTGGCTATTACTTTTTCTGTACTACCTTGTTTATTTGAAGTAATTTACAGCTCTGGAAAAAAATAAAAGAAGGGGAAGTAAATAAGGCAAGTGCTATGGACAGAGAATGCCTGCAAGAGAACTGATTTTGCTTGGCATTTCCCCTGTGGAGAAAGGCAAAGGCCTTTTGAAGCCTTTTGCTCTGAAACGGTCCTCTCCTGGCATTTTCTGTGGCAGGTGTGAAACTCCATGGGGAGTAGAAGCAAGACAAAAGGCTACAGCCATTGTTGATTTTTGCCCAATATGTGGCTGGAAGGGGACAGTGTCAGAACACAGAAAGACAAGAAGGGCAGGGGTAGGCACTGGTTAACACCCTGGTGAGCTTGTAGACCCGCTGGGTTCTCTAGCAGAACCTGGGAGAATGAAACGAAACGGAGAGAAGCACATTAAACGAGCTCCCAGGGACGTCTGTCTGGAAGACGTCCACAGAATGCCACCAGGCCATCAAGATGGCACCCTGCTCTTCCTCATGGGCACCTTGGCCACTCTTGACAGGGTAATTCCAGAAGCTCCCTGCTGCCCCTCTCATCCTTTACTCTCTGAGTTGGTAAAGCCAGACCTGTGCTGACCTAATTCTCTTTTATTGTTTTCCTTCCTTTAATTTTTATTCTATTTTTTCCTCTTGAATTGACCCATAATTGTACATTTTTATGGGATACAGCATGATAATCCAATACATGTATGCATTGTGATTGAATCAGCATAGTTAGCATTTCCATCTCCTTAAATATTCATCAATTCTTTCTGTTTGGAGTCTTTGAACATCTTCTCTTTTAGTTCTTCATTAACTGTATATGAGGTTGCTGTAAAAGATAGTCCCCAATTGTGCAACACTAGAATTTATGCCTCATATCTGACTGCATTTTGGTACCTGTTATGCAACCTGCCTCTGTCCCCCCCTCTTCTTCCAGCTTCTGGTAACCACTATTCTACTTCCTTCTTTAGTCAATATTTTTCACTTCCACACATATGTGAACGCAGGTAATATTTTTTTTCTTTTTTCTTTCTTTCTTTTTTTTTTTTTAAAGAGGGAAGGACAGTGAGAGAGACAGAGAGAATCAATCCTTATTGAGTTTTTCACATGGCTTTCGTTGCTCTGACACTTAGTTGTGTACGTGGGTGTTGGGGTTTGAACCCGCATACTTGTGCATGCCGGGCAAGCACCGTAATGTAACCAACCGAGCCACCGCTCCAGCCCCAATATTTGTTTTTCTGTGCCTTTCTTATGCCATATAACATAATGTCCTCTAGTTCTGTCCATGTTGCTGCAAATGACAGTATTTTACTCTTTTTACGACTGAACAAGATTCCATTGATATATTTACCACATTTTCTTGATCCATTCATCCCTCAATGGGCCCCATTGTTGATTCCATATCCTGGCTATTGTGCATAGTGTTGCAGTAAACACAGACATACAAGCATCCCTTTGATTTCATTTCCATTGAATACATACCCAGAAATGCTATTGCTGGATTGTATGATAGAGCTGTTTTTAGGTTCTTGAGGAACCTCCATAATGGCTACACTAACTTACATTCCCACCCACAGTGGACAAAAGCGGTTTCCAAATTCTTAGCAACATTTGTTAGTTTTTGTATGTTGGATAATAGTCATTCTGACAGGGTGAGATGATAATCTCATTGTGGTTTTGATATGCACTTCCGCAATCATTGCTGATGTTGACAATTTTTTCATACACTTGTTTATTTTCTGTCTTCTTTTGTGAAGTGTCTATTTAGATCAGTTGCCCTTTTTAAATCAGATCATTTGAGTTTGAGACTGTTGAGTTGTCTGAGTTCCTTGTATGTTCTAAACACTAATCTCTGGGCAAATGGATAGTTTGCAAATATTTTCTCCCATTCTGTAGACTGACTCTTCTCTTTGTTTTCTTTGCTGGGCAGAAACTTTTTAATTTGAGATAAACCCTCTTGTCTATTTTTTATATTGTTGCTTGTATTTTGGGAGTCTTATCCCCAAAATCATTGCCTATATCAACATTTTGAAGTATTTCCCCTGTGTTTAATTCAAGTAGTTCACAGTTTCCTGTCTTACATATAGGTCTTTGATCGATTATGAGTTGATTTTTATATATGGTAAGAGACAGGGGTCTAGTTTCATTCTTCTGCATGTGGATACCCAGTTTTCCCAGCACCATTTATTGAAGAGGTTATCATTTCTCCTATGTAGGTTTTTGGCGCCTTTGTTGAGAAACAGTTGGCTGTCGATGCATGGATTAATTTCTGAGAGCTGAGAGCTGCAGTGTTGGCTCAGTGGTTCCGCTGCTTGCCTGGCATGAGCGAGGACGCAGGTTCAAACCCCAACACCACATACACAGCGAGGTGTTGGAGCAATGAAGGCCAAATGAAAACTAAAATGAAAGAATTGATTCTCTCTCTCTCTCTCTCTGTCCTTCTCTCTTTAAAGAATAAAAATTCTGGATTCTGGATTCTCTTTCATTGTTCTGTGTCCTTTCTAGTACCAAGTTGTCTTGGTTACTGTAACATTACAATATGTCTTCATATCAGGGCTCCACCCCGTCCGTTTTGATCAAAATTGTTTTGTTTCCTTTGGGTCTTTTGTACACCAATATGAATTTTAGGATTTTTTTTTTCTGTAAAGAATGACATTGGTATTTTAATGGGGAATGCACTGAATCTGTTGATCACTTTGGATAGTATGAACATTTAACAATGTTAAATCTTCCAATCCATGAACATAAGGAGATTTTCTATTTTGTGTGTGTGTGTGTGTTCTATTTCTTTGATCAGCATTTGTAAAAAAAAAATTTTTTTGTAGAGATATTCACTTACTTGGTTAAATTTATTCCTGAGGTTTTGCTTGTTTTGTAGCTGTTGTGAATGGAATTGCTATCTTGATTTCTTTCTCAGCAAGTTCATCATCAGTGTATAAAAAGATTACTGATTTTTGTATATTGTTTGCATCCCTCCACCTTATTGAATTTGTTTATCAGTGCTAATAGTCTTTTGGTGAGATCTTTAGGTTTTTCCATATGTAGAATCTTATCAACCTAAGTAAATAACTGGAGAGTCCAGCAAGATTAAAAAATTGGGGCTTCAAAATAGACAGGTATGAACTGAACATATGTGTGTATGGGGCTGCAGCAGTGGCTCAACGGTTACAGCACTTGCCTGGCATGTGCGAGGACCAGGGTTCAATCCCCAGCACCATGTACACACTTAAGTGTCAGAGAAATAAAAACTGAATGAAAAACTAAATAAAATTGATTCTCTCTCTCTCTTTCTCTCTCACACACTGTCTCTCTTAAAAAAAAAAGTGTGTGTGTGTGTGTGTGTGTGTGTGTGTGTGTGTGTGTTGAAGGAAGCAGCTAATAAGACAGGTTATTGTGAGACCATAGGGAAATGGTGTCCAATATCCAGGTGAACCTGTAATGCTCATTGGCTTTAGTCCTTGGTTCCCAAGCAAAAAGGCTTTTGGCTGATTCCTAGAGCTTCCTGGGTGCTAAGGCAGGGAAATCCAACAACCACCAACCCCAAGGTCAGATCCTGAGTCAATGAGTACACCGGGTTCATCTGAACCCACAGGTTCTGTTTGAGGTCAGAGTTCTTAAAAATACAAGCATTAAGCTCAGAGAAGTATCAAAGAGCCTGAGGTCACATACAGGAAGTGGTGGAAGGTCAGAAATTTAAAACACAGCCCCACCTCCTAACCCAAGCTCTGGCCCCAGGGCTGAAGAAGGGCCAAGGGCCTAGACCAGTGTCCTGGACCTGCGCCCAACTTATCATGTAGCAGCACCCCTCCATCTTCCTACCCTCACTAGCAGTAGGTCCAATTTGCAGCGGGCAGACCTCTCTCTTCACAAGATCACCTCAGGAATTGGAGCTCCGTGGGCCACTGGGGGATGAAAGCTGCAGCTCCCAATCAGGTCAAGTTCAGGATTAGCCTCCAGGCCAAACAAAGATAGAACTTTACAGGGTTCCATCTGGGTAGAAAAGTACATCCAAGTCTGGGTCAGCAGAGCCTTCTGTCCCATCTATGGCAATGTGATCCACGAGCCGGCAGCACCAGCACCGCCGGAGGAGACTTGTCGGACGGTGTAGCCAACAGGGGGGCAGAGAAAGATGGTGGCTGAACAAGATCCTCCAGAGATCATCTCCCCACAGACACACCAATTTGAACAGCTATTCATACACCAGAACTACCTAAGCAAGACCTGAGGAAGCAAGGTGAGAGACCAGCCAGAGCCTGGAAGAAGCAGAAAAACCTGTCCACCTCTAGGTGCCCAGGGCTTTCTGGTACACTCGTCCCCATTTCCTGCGGGCAGACTTCAGCAGGCTCCAGGCCTCTACACCCTCTTGCCTCCCTCCCTGGGCCACCACACTGGATGAAGAGGTTATGCTGCTGTGGAAAGCACTTGCATATGGCCCTGCAGAGAAGGAGGAAACTCTTATGGTCTAGATGAATACAGGAGAATGAGGGCCACTCCTTGCAGCTGCCCTGAGGCTTGAAGCTCTTGTGGCTTTCAGTTTGTCATTTAGCACCAGACCACTTTACTCCTGATAGAGGGAGTGCAGAGGAGGAGCTCCCTAACACCCCAGTTCTGATCCTTTGGAGAAAGGTGAAACTCCCTCCCCTTAATACCTCCAACATAAACCATGGCAACCCGGGCCAGCAGTCATTGCCACCTACCCTATGCAGGCATTGTTATGGGCACTTTGTGTGCAATTGTCCCAGTGACCTGCCTTGGATAGCCAGTGAGTCAGGAAATCCAACCTGACTCAACTCCTGGGAAAAGTTCCCAGCAGCATACTGCTCCTCTCTCTCTGGGGAAAGGGGTCCCTGCTTCCCCCACCAGTGGTGGTAGGTGCAGTCCTTGTTGTTTACAATGGTTTCCAATAGTTGAATCACACTTTCCCACCAAAAAAAAAGGTATAAACCACAAAGTGCATCCACAAGTCCTAATTGGATCAGGAGCTGATGGATTTTTGTCTTAGTCCATTGTGCTGCTACAACAAAATATCACAAATTGAGTAGCTTCAAACACCAACCATTTATATCAGTTCCGGAGACCAGGAAGCCCAAGATCAAGGCACAGGCAGGTTTGAGTCTGGCAAGGGCTGCTCTCTGCTTCCAAGATGGCACCTTGTTGCTGTGTTCTCCAGAAGGGAAGAGCACTCTCGAATGGCAGAAGGGATGGAAGAGCACAATACGGGACCAAACTTCTGCCTCCATGGAGGTTCTACACAATATGCCGCAATCCATTCACAAGGGCTCTCCCTGGTGATCTAAACACCTCCCCAAAGGCCCCACCTTCCAATACTGTTGCCCTGGGGATTAAGTTTCCAACAATATGAGCTTTGGGAGACTCGTTCAGGCAATAGCACACAGAATTGTCCTGCAGGCTCCCACAGCTGACCTTCGACGGCAATGACCACGGAGCATTACCTACCATGGCAGTATGGGGGCATATCCCTTGGTCCTAGTGTTTAACCCCTGGTTAAACTCATTTTATTTGGGCTGCAAACTGCTGTTGAAAGCATAAGGGTGCCCTGGTGGCTGAGAGCCAGAGAGGGAGTGAGCATTGTCTGTCCCAGGCCTCAGCCCAGATGCCAGGGCCCTCCCTGGGAGACTCTGTGGTAGAGTGGACCCTTTGCCTTGGAATAGGCTAGCTGGTTGGGGCAGAGATCTGATTATCCACCAACATGACTAGGATTCAGGTTAGGGACCTTATTGTAGATGGCCAGCTCCAGATGGCTAAGGCTTCTGGCTGTAGCAGAGGCTCCCTGCTCTTCCCACGCTGCACCCACCCCCGCAGCTTCTACAGCTCCACCTGGGTTAGTACTGGTTTCTCCCAAGTCTTCTCTGTGCCTTTGGAGAGTCAGAGCATGCCCACAGAGCTGGAGGCCACCTGAAAGGACATCAGCTGCTGGTACCAGCTTGTTACTGTCCAAGCAAATTCTCCTCTTCCCCTATGTAAGGACTGTGACATCTGCACTATCTAGCAGGACCCCTGTGTGAGTCAACTTCCCAATACTGTAAGAAAATATCTGAGATAATCAACTTATAACAGAAAAGGTGTATCTGGGCTCGCAGATTTGGAGGTTCCAGTCCATAATGGAATGGTCTTATTGCTCTACGGCTGTGATAACACAGCCCATAATAGTAGAGAGTTTGCGGCAGCCCAAAACCACTCATCTCATGGCCAGGAATTAAAAGATAAAGAGGACTTCTTAAAGGTTACACCATTATCCTGCAGCGCCACGCTGGGACCAAGCCTTTAACACATGACCCTTTGGGGGACATCCCATATCGAAAGTACATCAATGCCAAGTCCTTGGTCAGCCCCAGTCGACCTTTTGAGAACATGAAAGCCAAGCAGTTCCCTGGACTTTTTCTTGGTCATCGTTTTGAACTTGCAGAGCTAGAACCTAAGTGATTTTTCAGAAATCCAAGGGCAGAAAGTGAATACACAATGGTGTTAAATGGTTTTTCTGGTAGCTGAGCACACAATTGGCATCCTCCTTCCTGGAATTTCAGCATCATATTCCAGCTCAGTGCAAGGAGTTCCATGAATTGCTCAGCTGTTCCCCATGCCTCAAGGTCACTTTAATCTTGCTGGGAAAGAGGATACTTTCTCCTAAGTATATCTATTTATTTTCTTTCCGTTATTGCTTTTTACATTGAATTCCCGATGCACCTTAAAATTCTGTTTGTTTGTACTTTATTGTGACAAAAATCTGATAAATTTGAGATTATCCTCCTGAATTTTCCCACTGTGGGAAGACAGGAGGTAAATGAGTGTCCCCCAGGCCACCATTATGAGGTGGGGCTAGGTAAAGTGACAATGTCAGAAATTGGGATCAAGTCAAACTATCACATTGCATAACTGATGGGCTTGTAAACCTCAACCCACAGCAAGCTCTGAATGCAGAAAAATGAATCATGAAAACTGGAAGCAAGTCCCATCTACCCCTGGAGGTGACAAAGTGAAACCACATTAACTGCCTGGTATGAGTTAAAGATGGTCAGTGGTTATAGGATCAGAGACCCACTTTGGGGGGAAAAAATAAAAAAGCTTCTCTTTCCTTTTAGCAGTCTTACCATAATTGACTGTGTTCTGTTCACCTCTGCTTCCAGACAGCAAATCATGGGCTCTCACTGATCTACTTTCCCCACATCCAGGGGCTAGAGAGACAGATGAATGTGTCTATCCCTTATAACAGGAAGCCATGAACAAAAACAACTTTGCTTTTACCAAACATTGTATTACAAGAAAATTAGGCCAAGTAGCAAATGTCAGGCAAGAGGAGACCCCAAGTTCCCAAAGCATCCTCCAACCACTTCCTTCCTCTGGAGAATCCCCGACCTCTGTGACCAACCTGCCTGCCTTCAAGCCAAGACCCAGCCACCCTTGGGGAGGTCCCAAGGGGCCAAATGCTCCTTGGCCATCTTTGAGGATGTGAATCCTATGGTAAAGGCAGGGCGAGGAGCCCTGGCCCTCCCCTAAATGCTCACTGCAACAAGCAACTTTACTCCTGGGCCCATTTTCTCACTAGCAAAATGCAGGATAAAGAACAATTATGTGTTCCTTCTGCACGGAGAATCTGTCATTTTATGACACTTGGAAATCTTCCTATAAGGGGAAGGTTCTGGGGTTGAAAATCAATGATTTGGTGGCCCTGAGTTTTCTATTCCCAGGGTAAGGGTTAGAAGGTTGCCGATACAATAGCCTCCCTTATTCACAGTTTCACTTTCTACAGTTTCAGTTGCCCTCCATCAGCCACTGTTCAAAAACATCACATAGAGGGGCTGGAGCGGTTGCTCAGTGGTTATAGTGCTTGCCTGGCATGTGCAAGAACATGAGTTCAAACCCCAGCACCATGTACACAACGATGTCTCAGAGCAACAAAAGCCGTGTGAAAAGCTAAATAAAAATTGATTCTCTCTCTCTCTCTCTCACTGTCCCTTCTTTCTTTAAAAAAAATCACATAGAAAATCCCAGAAATAAACAATTTAGACACTTATAATATCTTATTATAATTGTGCCATATTATCATTAATTATTGTCAATCTTTTCCAGTGCCTAATTTGTAAATGAAGTTTTTCCATCGTTAGATGTAGAGGAAAGACATATGAGATACACGCACACATGCACACACACGCACATGGTGGTATATATACATACACACACATATAGGATGGCAGTACCTGAGATTTCAGGCATCCAGTAGGAATCTTGGAATGTACCCCCAGAGAATAAGGAGAACCACTATATCCTACAGAAATGAGTGGCCTCCTGACAGGACTAGCAGAACCAGAGACTTGAACAGAGGCATGGCTGGCCCCCAGGGTGATCCTGGAGGACACCTCCCACCCCACTCCAGATACTGGCATCTCCTCTTTGTAGGGCCATCCCTCTGAAATCTAAGATCAGACCAGCCCACCCGCTGGCCTAGGGCCCTCATGTCCTCTTGGTCACCTCCATGACTGGCCTCCAAATCCAACACCCAAGTCCATTCCACCTGCAGCAGAGACCCCCAACTGTTCCTTGAACTTGGCTGAGCTCTGGTGCTGAATTGCTCATCTGCAAACAATCCAAGAAGACACAGTGCACCCAGCAGGACCAGCAAGGCCACAGGGCAGGAAAAGGGAGGATGAGGCTATCTGGAGGGAGCAGGGAACCCCTTAGGCTAAGGGGATGGTGAGTGAGACTGGAGGGTGGTATGAGACAGGAGCTGAGCCCAGGAGCATGAGAAGTGGAGAAGGGGAGGGAGGGAATGGCCTCCGAGAAGATGCTGGAGTGCCTGGCCGTGCTCATACCAAATTGCCACACACTATTCAGCATCAAGCAATACCTACACACAAACTCGGGATTCTGTACATGGAGGTCCCAGCAGATGCAGAGGGCTTCTCTGTTCAGGTTCCCACACGGCCTAAATCAAACCACAGGCCCCACTGGGCTCCTATGTGAGGCCCTGAAGAATTTTATTCTGACTTATGTGTCGTTGACAGGATTCAGTTCCTTGCATCTGCAAGAATTAGGTCCTTATTGCTTTGCTGTTGGCCAGCGCCTATCCATTCTGTTTCTAAAAGCCACCCCATTCCTTGCTTCTTGACGACCTCCAACAGTGATGTGTCACATCCTTCCCACATCTGGAATCTCTCTTGCTCCCTCCTCCACTCTGCTTTTAAAAGATGCATGGGATTAGGTTTGACCCTAAAACCATCTCCCAATTTTCATGTCTACTGCTTAGTAACCTTAATTACATCTGCAAAACTCCTTGATCTCATAATCACAGGACTCATGCCAGGAGGTAGGTTTCCATCAGAGGAACACAGTAAAGTTTTGCCTTCTGCTGAGATGTCATCTGGGACACCACTAAGATGAGGATTACAACTTAACCTGTAAGTTGGCCTTCCAGGTGAGATGCCAGACAAGCAGCAACAGGTACAAAGTGTATACAGTTGCCCATGGGCCCCATTCAGTAAGCATTGCCTGTCTTGAATCAGCATGGGGAAGGGGATTGGGGGCATCAGGGATTCAGGACAGCTGCGGAATCCTTATCAATAGAAAGGTACTCATCTCGAGGTTGGGGATTTAGCTCAGTGGTAGAGCGCTTGCCTAGCACACACAAGGCCCCAAGTTCGGTCCTCAGCCCTAAAAAAAAAAAAGAAAGGAACTCATCTCTGGACTTGATTTTGTGGGCTCTGCATGGTCCTCGATGGAAAGAACCCCTTGCGTGAGCTTTGCTCATTGGCAGCCTGGTGTTGCTAGCTGTTTCGGGAGTTCCAGTGCTCAGCACGCAGTTCCCAAGGGACTGTCTCTTACTATGCACACTGTGTTTTCAACATATCCATTATTTCTGGTCAAGTTGTAGTTTCCACTACAACATCCTCCGAAGTGTTTGTTCTAATGCATCTCCCTCCTTGTACAAAACAGCGAGGGATGCCACAGCCCACTCTGTTCTCCCAGAAACACTGTGTTCCTTCCCAAAGCTCAGAGGATACTCACGGGGAAACCGCCACACTGATTGTTACTTGGTGCCAGTTTCAGGGAAGTACATTCATCCCTCTGCTTGTCACCCCATGTCTCTAGCCTAGGGACTGATTCAGGCATGGTGGGTGGAGGTCCTCCACCCACCCTGCCCTCCACCTGCCCCAGGGAGCCAAGCAGCTCAGAGGACTCTTTTCCCTTCCATTCAAGATGAGCAAGCTGCTGGCTTCTGTCAAAGGTGCTCAGGTGGGGCTGGGGCCATGGCTCAGCAGTTATGGCGCTTGCCTGGCATGCAAGAGGACACGGGTTCAAACCCCAGCACCACATACAACGAAGTGTGGAAGCCACATGAAAAAGTAAATAAAAATATAATTGATTCTCTCTCTCCCTTTCACTGTCCCCCCCACCCCTCTCAAAAAGTCCTGAGGTGCTAAGGTGACGCACTCAGGCAAAGATGGAAAAGGAAGCTCAGTCACAGAACCTAACCCAGAACATCCTCCTGCTCTGACCAGGAGCCCTTCTGCTACCTGGCAACCCAAACCAAACATCCCTAAAAATGTGAGAGAGGCCTGCCGTCCCTGGTGAGGGTGAAGGGCCGGACACTGAGGCGAGGAATTTAAGGTGCAGAAGTGAAAATCAGGAATGCAGTCAGAATACCAGTGCTCAGGTCCCAGGAACGGTCAGATGCACTGAGCCACACTGCCCCAGGCTGGGACACACCAGTCCCTCCTCTGGGAAATCTCCCCTCCTTCCTATCACCACAGCCCTGGCTACTGTGCCCAGAGCCCACCTCAGAGGTCCCTGACCTCCAGGCTGGGGCAGAGGTACACCTGGGACTCCACCAGAGTCAGATGAGGCATTGTTGGACAGTCATACAGAGCAGAAGGGCAGCAAAGTGAATCTGAGGGGATGGGTTTGGAACATGGAGCAGATGGAGCAGGCATGGGTGAGGGAGCATGGGAAGGAGGCAAGGGGGAAGGCAGCCCTGTACCAGGCTGAGTGACTGGGGGTGCCATGTGAAGGTGCAGAAGGAGCTGACTTCTCTGAGTCTCAAGGGCCTGTCCAGAGCAGGACCTGGGGAAGAGTGGGACGGAACGGGATGGGAAAGGCAGGAGGGAAAGGGGGAACAGAAGGAGGGAGGGGAAGGAAGGAGGAGAAATGGAGGGAAGGGAAGGTTTTAGAGGAACATAGAAATTTAGAAGGGTTGGAGATGTGGGAGAGGGGACAGGATACTAACACAGCACCGCGGGAAGTTACTCAAAGTCCTCTTGGGAAGGCACATGGTCACATTCTGGGAATGGGAAGGGTTGGACTGGAGAGAAAACAGAATGCAAAGAAATGGGGATGGTGCTTATGACGCCAAAATGACTGGAATGTAAACAGTGACATTTTTTAGGTAGCCTGCAGGGATCTCACAAAATTAACAATTGGTATGGGAAAACGGTAGCCCTGGCGCTCACATATCTCAATTTCTTCGTTGATGGAATTTTTGAGGTGGGATGATTGGGTGATGGATGGGTCTGAGGAATTGGGAGTCCTGGGCCATCAACGGAACACTGTTGGACCTTCCCGGCAGGCAGCGGTGCCAGCTGCATTAATCAGGGGATGAATGAAGGCAGGCTTGAACCACAAGGCGGGGTGCCAAGCAACTTACATGGCTCTGGGTACCACCCCCAGTACAGCTGTGGGGTGGAGGAGCCTGGGCTGCCTGGGTGAGCTAGAAGCCACGTGACTGCGATACAGCCACCTCCTCCTGGAATTCAGAGCCCTCCAGGCAGACTTCACAGGGGATCTGCCTCCCACATTTACATTTGCTAATAGAAGCGAAATCTCTTGGCCAAGCTATTCTACAAGATAAAAATAAAAGTCTGAGCTAGACCTAAAAAAAAAACCAATTTACAGACAGGCAACACCAGAAATTCCAGTGACTCTGGAGGCTGAGGAGGGAGAATCACAAGTTCAAACTCAGCCTCATAATAAACAAATAAAAAGGACTGGGGATGTAGCTCGGTGATAAAGCACTGCTGGGTCCAATTCCCAGTACCCAAAAGAACAACTTCTAAAGAACAAGTGTAAGTTTGCCCTAGAACCCCTGTCCTCTTTCTGTGCACCCCACCATTCCCCCATTCCCTTCACACCAGCTCGGCCATTCCTCCTGGGCTGCCAGCCGTTTGGGATTATACCTCACTACCCCTAGTTAGGTCATAAAAATCTCCCCACCATGGCTGTAGAAGGGCAATTCCCTTTTGTTCAATTGAGGGATGTATCTAAATCAGGAGTCCAAGGGCCAATATATTGGAAAATCAACTGAAAAAGCAAGAATTTTGAAGAAGAGGAAAACAAACAAATCCCCCCCCCCAAAAAAATGTGTATCGTCTCACTGAGCTGACATCGCAAGCATGGCTTTGATTGTCAACATCCTTGCATTTCCTCTGAAAAATTTATCTGTCACTTATTCCAAGCGGCTGTTCGTAAGCCTCAAGAGCAATACGCACTGTGCCATTGAGATGAATGATTTAATAAAATGCAGAATGCACAAAATTAGAGCCTTTAAAAACTAATAAATCTGAGATCATTTTGTCCTTTCATCCGGGGGATGGAACAGAGGCCCCAGCATCCCCTTCCCACTAGACAAAGTCTGGTCTCAGCAATGGTGGACCGAACCTCCCAGCACTTCTTCCAGTTGTCATTTCTGCATTCATTTCACTTCCAGTTGTCATTTCTGCATTCATTTCATCTTTACATGTGCTTTGCCCCTGTAAATCCTTACAGCAATAATTGAATGCAAAACTCTTTTTAAAAAGAAAATCATGCTTGACTTTCCTTCCTTGGGGGCAGCACAGGTTTGCTTTAGATACAGGTGACACTTAAAATCCTGCAGGCAGCAGGCCTGTCTTATTGAGGCAAGGTAAAGAAGGCAAACAAACCAGGTCAGACTCAAATGTGCATTTTTGCCCCATGTGGGACCCTGCAAGGGCATTCATCACACAGGGGCTATAGTAGCATGGTAAAGCCAACAAGGTGTGCCCAAATCAGCTTCCTACAAAATGCCCCGTACCTTTGTATATCTTACATGATACATACACCCCTGAGGGAAAACAAGACTAGAAGGAAATATGCCCTTGCTGGGTTATAGGTTCTTTTACCTTGTTCTCTAATGTGTTTCTATTTTATGATTTTCCTACAATGAGTATGCGTGAAGGGTACCTGTTGGCCCTGGAACCAGAATGCCTGGTCCCCAATCTGCAGCCAGGAGCAAATGCTTTCCTTAGCCTTTAAGTATTAGTGTCATTAGCATCCATTCAGTGGTTTGGAGGCTGTGGGGCTCAACAGTGTGTCTGAGTCACCTCAACATGCATGTAGTAATTAGCATGCACTGAGGGCTTATGTAGGCATTGACACACAGGATTGTTCCAGTATGTAATGCAATGATGTGTTCATAAACACTCTGCATGTAACGACCCGTCCTCTCATTTAGTTCATTTTAATCATATTAACCATGCATTCATCCAAAAAAGGAAGGAAAACAAAAAGTTTTTAAAAACTCAGCACAAATTTTAAGCCTGGCCCTTGGTCCAAATCTGTATCCCCCCCATCCCCCCAACCCTTGCAATTTCTCCTAGCTTATGGAGCTCCAACTGGTGACCTCACTGCATGTTCTCATCAGAGAAAGCCAAGTTTGGTACCAGCTGCCAACTCAATGTTCTCTAAGGGTCACTTGGCCTGCAGGAGGCTCTGTGGCCTGATCTGGTGCAAATGTTCTGCTGAATTTACTCACTTAAGGGTACATTTTGAAGTAATTATGTCCCTTTTATGTTTACTCCAACACACAGTGACAAATGGCTTAGAGAGACCCACTCCTATAAGACCACCAGATAAGGAAAACTCAAAAGAGGTGGGGCAGCAAAGGTAAAAACATGATGAAAATTGGACACAAATATAGCTGTGTTATTTCACTGGGTTTCTGCCTCATCGATTAGTAAATGTTTTTAAAAGCAGAAAATTGTGAAACAGGATGCTTTCTGTACAGGAAGAGTAATTAAGCTCCTACAGTTTTCCTGTTGTCTTGCAAACGCTTCCACAATTTGGAGAGAATTTTGAAAGTGGCACTCAACAGGCAAATCAGCCACCCCAAGGACTGCTGATAAATCAACAGAATGTCCTTCTTAGAAAAACAGCACACCACCCCTCCTTTCCCTGAAGGCTGCAGGGCTGCTCAAGCCCCACGAGCACTTCCTCTGCACAAAGTAACTAGTTAGGCAAGGGCAAGAAAGCAAGAAGTACTGGTCTAATAAAAAAGATCCATTCACTTGGGCTTTTCCTCCCAGATCTTTCTTTAGACAGTCTTGGCTTAAAAAGATTTTAAATTGTTTTCTTCTGGTAAGTCTGTAAAAGCAATTGTGAATAGCAGTAGTCCTCTTCACGCAGTTGTGGGCAGAGGACGCTTAAAATAGGAGAGAGCAGATGCCAACCCCACTCAAAATTGCTCACGCCTATTTATATACATGCTGCCTTTCAATTTTTGCTCAGATCTTCTAAATTCTATCACAGCCGTGACAAATTGATGACTCATACTTTAACGCAGTCACTGGTGTCACATTTGATATTAATACCCTTTGCTTTGTCAGAGCAATTAAGAGAAAGTTCCTGAAAACAGCAGTCTGCCTCCATCTCCAGGGACCACAAAGGGCAGGGTTGCAGAAGGCAAGGCTCTTTGTGTAGGAAGGCGCTGCTGGCCTTCAGCGAGCTGTTCAGATAAGCAGCTGTCTGAGGGAGGGAGGGGGAGGGGAGGTATGGGAGGCAGAGGTCACTGTTACGGGCCGCATTGCAAGCCTCGAGCTGCTGCACCCACCCGGATGCCTTATCTCAAGTATGCTCCTGTCTTGCAAGATTTAATTCTTCCTATTAGGAGAGAAACAGCAGCCTGGCTCAAGTTCTACTCTACCACTCTCGGGCGTCCCCTCCCCCGCTGCCACCCCGAGGAGCCTGTAATTCTTGCCCGACAGGAAGGTGGGAACAGGTGCCATCAGCTCCACCGAGTTCCTGCAATCATCCGGAAACGCTCACCCCCATCCCCAAGGTCCCCTACCCTCAATAAAAAGCATAAGTTTGTTTCAAGAAGTTTATTATTAAAATTCAAAGCTTCAACGGCAGCATCCTTTTTAAAAAATGCAGCATTGCCCGAATCCATTTTGAAAAAGCAGTGCAGCCTGCTAAGTCCATCACGCTCCTACAGCTGACAGCTGTACCAAGTCCAGGCCACCTCTCCTCGCCTTTCCCTCTTTGGTGGCCAGTGCTGGCTGCTGAGTCACGCCTGCCAGGCCAGTCTGTCCTTCTCGGCCCTGCGGCCAACGTCCCCACCTCGGCCTTCCTGGGAGAGCAGCCGCTCCAGACACTTGCAGAGTCCTCGGCTCGGGCCAGCCTGCCCCTGCCGCCGCCAGCCCCTTCTTCCGGAGGCCGCGCTCCTCGCTCTCCAGGCACCCTCGCCTGCCAGTTCTCCACGCCGCACTAGGGCGCCCTCCAAGGGCCGGACACTCCACAGAGCCAACAGCGCTCTAGGCGCCCCGGGGCGTCACCACGTCGAACAGACCAAGATCCCCGCGGGGCTGTCACTCGGGAAGGGTGATATTGGGCACCCAGTCGTTGACGCTGCGGCTTTCCTCGCAAAACAGGCTGAGCTTCTCCAAGGCAGGGTCTTTCCACGCGTCCTCATTGGGGTTCTGCTGGGAGAGCGCAGGGTAAGCCAGGCTGGCCGCCGGCCAGGACAGGACGGGAAAGACCCCGGAAGGGAGCGGGGGCCACACTCACCGAAATGAGGATGCAATGCAGGTCGCCTGGCGTGCCTGCCTCGTCGCCAGCACCCACGATCGCCGCCAGTCGCTGCACGTCGCCCACGCGCACGATATCTATGTCGTTCTCGCAGCAGAAAGCCTGGATCAGCGTAAAGTGGATCTGCAGCGCAATGTCACCCTCGTCCTCCTCGTCAGCCGCCAGTACGCAGAAAGTGACGTTGTCAGGGTCACTGTGCCGGCAGATGGAAAGAATAAGGCCAGGGTCGGGGAGCCAGAGTCTACTGGATGCCGCTCCCAGATCTGCCTGCCTCTCCACCCCCAATCATTCAGCCGAGCCGCGTGTAGATAGATACTCACACGTTCAGGACTTTCGCGGACTCGTAGACGCCGGCGGTGAGGCAGCCCTGGCGCTGCGCCGACAGCAGCAGCTCGTGCAGCGCTTTCCCAGCGCCCTGCATCCTGTTAAAAAGAATCGGCGCAGTGAGTCGAGACCAGCCTAGGATGCAACGAATCCCCTAGTCCCGGCTTTCCAACTACAACTGGTTCTCTGCCACAACCTGGCGCCAGCACTCCTGGTTTCCAAGACCCACCGGACGCCTGCACCCGAACTCTCTAGCACCAGGAGGAACTCACCATCCACCCCGACTCCCCTGCTCCAACCTGGTGCCAGCACCCTTGTGTCTCTGTTCATAGGACCGTACCCTTGGCTCCTCAGCCCCAGCATGGCGCCCGCACCCCGCTGGCAGCGGGTGCTCCAGTCCCACCCTGCGGGTTCCCATTCTGGAGGACCCGGACGACTGCCGCAGTATCAGCCTAGCTCTGGCACTCTGAGACTCACCTGGCTGTGCTTTCCGGAACTGTATCCTGTCCGCGGACTTCTTCCAGTGTCATCCTGCAATTTAAGTAGCAAGTTATCCAAGACCGGCGAGCGCAGAAAAGAAACTAGTGTGCTTCCAGATCCGGCGCGCCCACCACCAGCGAGTGTGGCTGGTTCTGTGACGCTTCCTTTTATAGGCCGGCCGGCGAGGCGCCGCCAGCTGGCGCTAGGCTGCGCGCCCATTGGCCGGCGCCCGCTTTCTGATGCAAATTAGGCGGCAGGCAGTCGGCTCGTGCCAGAAGGCCACATGGGGAGGGGTGCGGGGGATGACAATGCCTCAAATCTGCCGCTTTTGTTAGGGTGTTACCAGGCAGACTGGAGCCTGCAGATTTCATCTCGCCTTTCTTTTTTTTTTAAGTCCTTAAAAGGAAAAAGTTAAAAAAAAAAAAAAAGAAAACCTTGTTTGCTAGTACGATGCTACAATTTGTGAAATGCACGGAGAATGTAAAAAAATTTTGGTTTGCATTTATTTTTGCTACCTTTCTATTTTTTTATTTCCATTTAATTTGAACTTTATGAGGCTGTTGCATTGAAACCAAAAATTAAAGCAAAGGCAGGCAGCAGTAGTTTGGGGCTTGCAAAAGGCACTAGGCTCAGCCCCTGCAGCTGACACCAGTAGCCTGAAAGTGCTAGCAAGGCCTGCCACGCACACTCTATGTCCTCCAGGGTCGGCGCAGGAAGCTTAGAGCCCACCACACCGCGCTTGAACTGAGCGCCGCGGGGCGCGGGCGGGGGAAAACAAGCAGATTGTGGCCGGCGCACGCGGCTCGTTTGCATTTCTATGGGGGGAGCACAATAGTGCAGGTCTGGCGTGTGGCAGTTTGTACTGGGGACAATCGGGGCTTTCTCTTCATGGCAACACTGTCCACCTGCCGCCGAGTGGGGTGAGCAGGGCCCCGCCGCGCGTGGGGGTCGCCAGGGAGCCCGGCGCGTAGTGGTCGAGGCCGCGTGCTACTCCCCCGCCCCGGCACCGGCTCTGCTGCTTGCAACCCAGCCTCCACCCGTTCTTCGTACGCAGACTGAGCTGCCGAGCAAGCGTGTTGTGAAAGACACAGGGCTGTTGTGCCTGAACCCCGCCGCCGGCGCTTCGGGAGCTTGTGGAACGCAGCTCCAGAATCCCTTTCCCAGGGCGCCACCTACAGGCTGGTAGGAAAGATCGTGACGTCCCCAACACCCGCCCCCCACACCCATACCTCTTCTGGGACCTTGGCCTGGGGCACTCAGGGCACTAAGTGGCCCAGCAGAGCCCTGTCCAAGATGCGTATTAATGGGATTCTGAGTAACTCTTGCTAACGCACCCGGGTGGGGCCAGGGTTACCCCGGGAGAATGGGAGGAGACTCCCACCTTGTACGGTAGGAGTTCATATCTTATGCGATTTTGAAATATTTTAATTACTTAAACAAGCATTGTAAAAAATAAAGGTTTTCCAGTAAGAAAATAATAAAGCTGGAAGAGATCTTGGAAGCTTCATAGATTAGGCGTTGCTGCCATTTGACCATTTTGGACCTACACGCTGTGCTTGCAAAACGCCGTACTTGGGCATCTGTATCTTTCTGTGCTGCAGGGAAACGAGTCCTGGGGTGGGGATCACCTTTTGGGCTTTCCTTTTCTTGGTGAGACCTGGCAGAGTGCCAGGACAATTAGTGGCCTCGTAAAGTCTCTGGACACCTGAAAGATTAGGTGAGAAAGAAAACAAACGAAAGGCTTCCCCCCCCCCCTTTTTTTTTATTCGGGCTTTCTTCTCGTGGGTGAGGAATGTACAAGGTACTTCTCAACTTATTAAAGGTAAGTTTTCCTTCTGAACTGGGAGGCTGATACTTTCGCCAATACCAAGAGTCAATCGAGAAGCCGGCATCTTGCGCCCCCTGGCGGCTAGCTGGCGAAGGAGCCCTGCCAACAATAGGGCTTCCTGGATTCCAAGAAGTGCTCGTTTGCTCCCCAATATCTCTGAAACCCAGTAGTTTCTCATAAGCGCGGCTCTGGGGATCATTGTGCTCTACGTCTTTGCTACCATTTCCTTTCCTTCTTGGTGGGATGTAAAATGATGGTATCTCTTGACTCAAAAAACGTTTTTAAGTGACTGAAGCTAAGGTCCCCCTCTTTTTTTGTTGTTCTTGTGATTCTAAGAGAAAATCTTTTATTTAGTTTTTCATGTGATGTTCATAGCTCTGACACATCCTTGTGTACATGGTGCTGGGGTTCGAACTTGCATCCTTGGACATATGAGGCAAGCATCAGAAACATCAAGCCACAGCTCCAGCCTCGGTTTTGCTTTATTAAAATATTAAATATTTCTTAAAATGTATTAGTTCCAGGTCCCCAGGAAATGCTGAAAATAAGACTTATACCTGTCCCCACACGAGGCCAGAGGAAACAGTCCAAGCCTAAAAGTCTCCCCTAACCCACCCACAGCCTGCAGGGAAGCCAGTACTCCACTGACCAGGTTTGGGTGGGAGGGGTATTTCCAGACCCCAGTCTTAACCAAGAAGGATGGTTCCATCCCCTGGGGCTTTTGTACTCTTCTCACATTTTGAAGGTATTCAATTACAGGAAACCCTCCTTTCTGACATAGGATATGGCTTCATGTGTTTGGTCCCAAATGGTCCATCTCAATTAGGAAAGAAAGGTTTTATCTGGAGGCAAGCTGGTCTTCCCCCAGACCCATCACCACCCTGCAGTTCAGCCAGTGCTAAAACCTCTGGTCTGGAAAGGCCCAGGTGCCCTCTTGCTAATCACACTATAGGAGGGAGTGGGTAAGCCTGCTAGAAGATATCAGAAAACATTGGGAAAATCTCCTACCACCTGGCTGTGTGGCCACAACTCTCCAAACTGCATTTGCTATCAGCCTCAAATCATAGGCAGTGTGATGTCATCCTAGGCTCCCTGTGACAATGCACCTAAACCTTCCCTTGAACCTTAAGTCTGAGGATCTACTATAGCCCAACCAAAGGCTGTAGGATGCAAACAGGTGGGCAACTGCAGTGGGGTTTCTTTGGTCTGTAGAATGTCATAAGGAAAGTTAAATTCACTGCCACTTGTTCAAAAATCAACAGCATTCATAGATAAAGAAAGTATGAATTTTATCTTCTCGTCACAGATGAAATGATTTGGGCACCATATGCCTAGTTTGAAACCCCTTCTCCCCTCCCTGCTGCCCCAGGTAACCCCTAGCGGAGGCTGGCGGGAGAGCTGGGACCCCTGACAGGGCACCTTTCTCCAGTTCACAGAAATCCCACCAGAGTTCAATTGAAGACACCCAGCTGCTCTGTTTATTGACATCACCTCCTTTCTGCTCAGAGTGTTTGTTTTAAATCTTCGAAACGAAACTGAAGTTTGAGACACAAAATAAAAGGGCCAGGCTCTTATAATGGGATCAATGAGGCTAGGCATCATTTGGATCCTGGATTCTGCAGTACCACATCTCCAAGGGCAGCACAGGGCTCTTGCCACAGTCTGGGTTGGCTCTTTCTGAGATGGTTCTGAGTTTCTGTCACCCTCCGCTCCCATCCCCAGCCGTGACTAGCCCCTTCTCAAGACAGTACAAATTCCCTTGGGTTCCTGCATTTGGAGAAGAGTGTTGGGATTTATTTTATTTATTTCAAAATGCTCATAAGTGATGGAGGTGGGCAGCAGTGAGTCAGTGATAAGGCTACACTGCCTCAACAAAGAAACTCAGTCTCCTTGCAAGACACACAGCTGTCACTCAAAACCTAGCAGCAGCCTCTCAAATGCATCCTATGGTCTAAAGGCGCAGTCTGCCTCCCCACCACCACACCTTCAGGGCTGTGCAGCTGGCTCCTTGTCTCCAATGCCCAAGAGGACCTGTGGATCTATAAGTGGGGGATGCTTCAGATGACAGCTGAGACAGGAAACAGGAAACCAAGAAAGGGAAACCCTTGTACAGCAAAGCCGGACATCAGTGGCAAGAGCTTTCTGGAAAGAACAGTTATTCTTGGGTGTGCACTTATAAAGCCTGAGGTTAGCACTAGCTCAGAAATAAAGGGGGGAGGCGCTGCAAATTCCCTCATGCGTTTGGCCTTTTCTGAATCAACAGTAAGAAATGACTCCTAGCACCTGTCACAGCCCTGTGTAGGGATACACAAAAGCCCTCACTAGCTAAAAAACAACAACAACAAAAAACAAACAAACAAACGAAACACTGAGATACCACAGGCATGCTGTCTTCTTGTCTTCCTGGCTCAACCATGTGCCCGAGTCTTCCAAGCCTGTTTCTCCACCTATGAAATGAAGATGCCATTCTTTGTCCTTCTAAAAGTTATCCCTGGTCACTCCCTGTGGCCCCACAAGGGTTTGCTTTGGAGGGTGGCGTCCTAAAGAATACCCAGGTTTGATCTGACTTGTTGGTTTGTGTAAGGGAAGTGGAAGACGTACATTTTGGGTGTCATTGTATGCACGCCCCGAATGTCACATCAGGCCTGTGGGCAGGTAACCCTGCCTGACCCCTGTAGGCATTTTAGTCTGGGATAAACTTTCTTTTCTAATGGTATAAAGTATTCTGAGACACAACAGCTACTGTTCTGAAAATGTGAACATATAGTATATAATACTCTGACCACAGGGCTCAAGCGGTGGCTCGGCGGTTGTGGCGCTTGCCTGGCATGCGCCAGTTCATGAGTTCAAGCTCCAGCACCAAGCTCTGAAGTCTCAAAGCAACGAAAGCCATGTGAAAAACTAAATAAAAATTGATTCTCTCTCTCTCTCTCCCACTGTCCCTTTCTCTTTAAAAAAAAAAAAAAATCTGACCACAAATTCTAAACTGAAATTCCCCAAAGGCAGGAGGTTGAAATTATCAAAGAAGGGCTCAAAGTTAGCATCAGGCACTTGCTCATTTTGACTTCCAGCAAAAAGCTGGTGCAAGTTTTTTGTTGTTTTTTCGTTTTTGATTTTGTTTTGTGGTGCTGGAGCTGGATCCCAGGGCCTTGCACATGCTAAGTGTGCTCTGTACCACTGAGCCTCACTCTGTGGCATGCATGATTTGGTGAATTTAATCCCGGTTTGTCCGCCCGTTGAATCCTGTTTTGAAGCTCTCCTAAAGAACGGCATTTGAAAATATTCATGACAAGGAAGTGACTACTGTATTTCATCTCATGGTGAAAAATTAGAGCTTCTAACAGGAACGAGAGCTAAATCCTGGTACAGCCAAACTAAACCTTATGCCACCAAAGGAAAAAACAAAGTGTATTCCATAGCATGATGACGCATCATGATACGATAAATGCAACGCCAGCTGCAAACGCGTGCAATTCTAATTCTGCAAAATCTTTGAGTGCATGTGATTATCGCCGTATGAAGCACCGAACGGAAATGGTGGTTAGATCTTCAAGTGGTGAGATGATGGACAATTGCTTATTTTCCTCACTACACATGTCTGCAATTAGACATTCTCCAATTCAATTTTCTGTAATACCCATTAAAACTTCTCATGTATAATAACCTCTGCCCCAGACATTGTCAACAAGATTCCTAGTAAGAACATTGTGCCTAGTGATTTTGGACCATATGGCAACAGATCAAGAAGCCAGACGTGTCTGGCTGACGCTTTGCTTCTGGGGAGGAAGGTCACAGGGCGTGACCTTATGATTCCTGTACTGTCTTACCATTTGACACTGGTCTGCTCCCGTGACTGAGTGAATAATCACTGTAACTGCGCTTGGGAGTTGACCTTGGCATGGCTAGGAAAGGCTATCATGCAGTGTGCGGGACGCACTAGAGAAGGGACAGCCGTCAGGGGTCAGGAGCCTGGAATAAACTTTCTATGATGTGCAGTTCACCAGGACCCTAGGGAAATGTTCCCTAGACATTGGAGCAAGAAGCAATGAATTAAAATTATTTTTCATTCCCTTCTTGGTGAAAATATCTACTTTCCACAAAGGAGTTGCAACAATACTTTGTGAAATGTTTCCATTGTCCAAGTAATACATCAGAGAATTCTAAAAATGAGAAATGTTTAAAATTACTCAAGCTATTTTGAGATTTGTTGTGTGACTTTATTTTTCAGCATTTGACTTTCATTTGAAATGAAGGGGACCATATTATTATTATTACTAATTTTGTTGTTTTCCAGACTTTTATAGGCTGGCTATGTGCCAGACACTATTCAAAGCACTCTTGGTTTTTTGGGATTAGAGATTAATCCCAGGGGAGTTTTACCACTGAGCCACATCTCCAGCCCTTCTTATTTTTCTTATTTTGAGACAGAGTCTCACTCTGTTGCTGAGGAGCTAAGTTCCTGAGTCGGGTCTCAAACTTGTCATCCTCCTGTCTTAGCCTCCCAAGTAGCTGGGATTACAAGCCTGCAACACCGTGCCTGGCTATTCTAAGTGCTTTTAAGACATCATTTAAACCTCATAACAACCCTGTTAGGAAAGGGCTAATATCGACATTTTACAGATGAGGAAATGGGGTCACCAGGAGGTGACAAACGTGGGTGCTCCAAAATCCCTTCACCTGGATGGCTCCAGAATTTCTGTTCGTAATCAAGAGATGAAATTCTGGGATGGAGTGGTGGCTCAGCGGTTTCGGCGCTTGACTGGGAAGCACGAGGACCCAGGTTCAAACCCCAGCACCACATACACAAATAAGTGTTGGAGCAACGAAGGCCATGTGAAAAAAATCTAAATAAAGTTGTTTCTTTCTTTAAAAAAAAGAGATGAAATTCTCTGTAAAACTGTTTCTAGAGCTTTTAAAACAAACCATTTGGTCCATCAAGGATAAGATTATCATGTACAGGAATATTTTGAAAACGTTTGGTAATTGGTGCCTGTAGAAGGGCGACCTCTTGTGTTCAAAGAGAATATCACTTCCTGCTCTAAAAAGGTGATTTTATAACTGTGGGAGGAAACGCTTCAAGGCCACTGAGTGGGGCCCTTGAGTATGTTTCCAGGGAGCTCTTCTCACATGCTAACATTAATACTCCGCAGCAGCAAACCCTGGTGGCAGTGGGCTCAGACCCTCTCTGCCATTGACGGGCAGCCCCTGCAAAGTCAGGCAGGCCCGAAGGAAGCTGCCGCAGGGTTTGGTGCTGGGGTGGTGTGGAGAACCAACCCCAGAGGACCACAGAACCAACCATGGGGGAACATTCACGGGACAGCTGTAAAACCCAGGCCCACTTTGCAGGTGAGGAAACTGAGATTCCAGGAGATTAACTACGTGCTCAAAGTCACTCAGCTAATTCTAACTGCCATCGCCTAGTCCCTCAGTTACACCCTTGCAGAACGTTAGGTCACAGCCAAACAGCTCCAGCAAGCACAGCCCCATCCAACCTATCACACCTGCTAGGATGCAGGCAGACTGTCCACCCTGCTTTCCTTACCAAACTAGGAACGTCTGACTCTTCCATGGCCTGTGGTGCTCAGAACTGCCCTCAAGAATCACATGATGTGCAGTATATGATTTATATATTCTTTACTTATCATTCACAGGAAAATTAAAAAAATTTAAAAATTTTATTACGGAGTTGAGTTATTGTACAATCATAAAATGCATATAAAATAAGAATATGGTATGGAAAATTTAAACTTAGCAGGGACATACAAGGAAAGGCTGCCCAGGCCTACAGTCCCTTTGAGAACACTTTCCATGAAGGGGGTGACAAGGAGAGCTCCTCCTCCTAGCATGCTCAGCGTACGACACCTGGCCAATTCCTTACACTCCTGGTAGTGAGAGCTATGAGAGCGGTTACAGATTTCATTTATTTATTTAATCTCCCAAGAATGCAGTCTCACCCTGATGATGTTCATAGACCTCTGCTGCTCAGTGCAACCAGGAGCAGTAGCCTCAGTTTCCCTTGGGAGCTTTCCAGAAATGCACCAGCAGCCCTTACCCCACAGAACTAGAATTTGCATTTTAACATGATCCCGAGGTGGTGCATGTAAGCACACAAGGGGGCGATGGTTGGCCAGGTGGAGGCGGAGGAGGTGCAAGGACATATGGTATGGAAAATTTAAACTTAGCAGGGACATACAAGGAAAGGCTGCCCAGGCCTACAGTCCCTTTGAGAACACTTTCCATGAAGGGGGTGACAAGCTCATCCCCTCCCCAGACAGGAACACCATGAGATGTGCCTTGAGGCAGGAATGGAGGAGGTGGGGAGGAGGACGCATGGCAGGAAGTGGGGCCCCTACGGGCCTTGGGTGGATGGTGGCTGAGGAAGGAAACAGCAAACAGCAGGCTTGACAGCAGCGTGGGAAGCTGTTTTGGAATTTAGCAGGGCTGAGATGCCCTTAGGTGCATAGGGAAAACCTCCATGGGACAGTGGCAGATGTGGAAAATCTGGACTGCATATATAACCCTGACACCTTGAGAGGCCATGATCATTTGCCAGATTTTTCTGAATCCTGCCAGCTGGCCTTTGACTCAGTCAGCAATTCATAGTGATGAGGGGAGGTGTTTGGTTTTTACTTTTAGTTTCTTTCTTTCTTTTTTTTGAAAGAGAGAGAGAGGACAGTGAAAGAGAGAAAGGGAGCGAGAAGAGGAAGAGAGAGAATCAATTTTTATTGAGTCTTTCACATGGCTTTCACTGCTCTGACACTTAGTTGTGTACGTGGGTGCTGGGGTTTGAACCTGTGTACTTGCGCATGCTGAGCAAGCATGGTAACCACTGAGCCACACCCCAGCCCCATGATGGCATTTGACATTGCACAGGTTGTCCCAGTGGTGATGACATCCCTTGTATCCTCTGTGGCTAGGGACAGTCTTAGAACCAATCTCCAGCTAGCAGAGTGTGAGTTTCCACAGGACTGTTCAAATAGAAATTTCAAGCCAGCCAACTACTTCCTCCTCCTCCCTACTGCTATGGCAGGCACCCAGTCTCATCAGAACAAACCTGGAACCCTGCATGGCTGGGTGGAGCTGAGATTCCACATAGCTGGCCTGTAAACATATAGTGGAGAGAAACAATGCTCTCTCTAAACCTCTGTATTTTTGGAAGTCTCTTTTTCAACTTATAATTTTGACAAAATTTCAGACATGAAAAGATCCCCCAAGAATAGTACAACCAAGGATTCCTGTGGCCCTGCGTGTGGGTTCCATTTTACAATTTTCAATTTATCCTTCTCTCTGTCCTTCAAATGTACATTTTTTTCCTGAACCACTTGAGAAATGCAGATACGATACCTCTTTATCATTGGATGCTTCAATCTGTGTTTCCTAAAAACAAGGACAATATATAAATCTCCAAAGAGAGTAAAATAATCAAATTTGGGAAACTTCCATTGATACACTTTTATCTAGTCTAATTCAATTTCAACATATTGAGATGTTCTCTGTAGCACAAGAAAGTCCAGGACCATGGAATGCACTCAGTAGACCCATCTCTTTACTCTTCCAGAATCTGAAATCATACTTGAGTGTTCGTTTGTTTTGATTTTTTGGTATGAGGGATTGAACCCAGGGGTGCTTAACCACTGAGCCACATCTCCAGCCCCTTTTATTTTATTTTTATTTTTAAATTTTCCAATGATACAATATAATATGTTTATATTCTGAAAATTAGATTTACCCCCTAGAGCCCCACCTAATTACCCACCCTTGTAACTCCCCCTTTCCCCCTCCTTCCCAGTACATCTCTATGAATGCCTTAGGTTGTATGTCACTACACCTTTTCAGAGTTTAATACATGAGAGTTGACCCCCTTTTGCAATGGTCAGGGTTTAGCTCCAGCCTCCACAGATGAGTGAAGACATTCGACCCTTGGTTCTCTGGGTTAGGCTGACTTCACTCAGCATGATTTCTTCCATAGCCATCCATTTTATCTTTTATTTTTGACACAGGGTCCCACTAAGTTGCTTAGGGCCTCACTAAGTTGCTGAAACTGGCTTTGAACTTGTGATCTTCCTGCCTCAGCCTCCCAAATCACTGGGATTACAGGCAAGCTCCACCATGCCCAGCCTGATTATTTCTTTGTGACATTCATATTTTCTGACATTGACATCTTTGTAAAGGTTCAGGCCCATTATATTGTAGACTTCCTGCTAGGGTTAGAGTGTTAAATATGTCTCCAAGGCCTTATGCTAAAATCTAGCAGCACCTTGTGGAGCTGCTGGGAGGTAATGGGATCGTTAAGAGGTGGGGCCTAGAGGAGGAAGTTAGGTGAGTGGGGTACACCACTGAAGGGGATATTTGGGCCTGGGCCAGCTCTCTCTCTGCTTCCTGGCCACCATGAGGTACTCATGTTTGTCCCGCCATGCACACCCCACCTGGCCACATGCCCAAGCAACCATGCACTGAAACCTCTGAAACGGTGAGCCAGATAAATCCTTCCTCCTTTAGGTTACTTTTCTCTGGTATTGTATCACAGCAGGCTGACTACGACGTATTGCCCCTCCATTGGGTTCTCTCCATTGGGTTACCTGATTAGATATAGATGCTACACCATTGTTGGGGCCACCACAGTGGCAATGCCATGTCCTTCTGAGTGCATTATATCAGGAGTATATGCTTTGATCTATCCTCTTCCTATTAATCAGCATGCTGGTGATCACTGGACAAAGGTGTTGTCCACTAGGATTCCCCAATATAAAGTGATCGTTCTACTCTTGGTAATTAGTGAGTCTTCTGCAGAGGTCAGAGGTCAGAGGTCACTGAAGCAGTGTTGGTGCTCCACAACTTACACAAAGGCTGAGCCTCTACTGGAGAGGACTGAGAAACGAACCCAAGCTCTTCAACTTGAGAAGAGCTATTAGGTACCTATGTTCACCACTCCCCTTGTATTATGTTAACATAGGAAATTTGTTGCTAGTATCTCTGAATCCATAATAAACTTAATTAAAAAAAAATAATGGCCCACGTAGGCCATGGTGTTTTGTACCTCTATTCTCAGCTATACTAGAGGCTGAGGCAGGAGGATTGTCTTACTCTAGGAGTTTGGGTCATATAGCAAGACCTCATCTCTAAAAAAAAATTAATTAACTGATTAACAGCCCAGAAGGGAACCTGGATGATCCATTTCCATTTTGACTAGAAAGTCTATAGCAAAAAGTGCATCTTTTATTGGCAGAGTGGGGATAGTGTATTCACTAGGTGCTTTCTGCTTTGGTGACGTGAGTGGCTGAATCAAAAGCTCCCACTCAACCCCTCCTTAGTCTTCTCAGGCTGGATTCCACTTTTTTCCCCCCAGGATAATGTATTGCAGCAGCAGCTGCCCTGCCTGGAGGGGCTGAGCCCCCACATGGAGGAAATTGCATGCAGGCCCCTATGCTTCCCCAAAACACAACAGAAGGCCAGCTGAAATTGCGGGGAGAACAGGGATCTGTTGTAGCAGGTGCCCTGAGGTTTTGGCCCACACTTCTGCCATTCCGCAACCAGCCATGACTCCTGCTGTCCCCTGTCCCCATGCTCCCCCCTTCAGTACCTACCAAGGCTGCCTGAGACACTAGACCCTAAGGAGAGCCTTAGATTAAGCACTTCCTGCCTCTTTGCCACATGATGGAAATAGTGGCCTTCATCAGAAGGATATCCTGCCCCGTCTTTGTGTCCCTCACTCTGGTAAATGGATTCCATACTCTGTCTCCACAAGAAGTGGACTGGATGAATAGAGTCAGTATTCCAGGTGGGTTGGGAATCCCTGCCATATAATGAGATAGGGATCCCTGCTTTCTGGCTCTGAAGACTCTGATGAATGACACAGACCAGCCCTGGGAAAGAAAGGGTAGGGAGATGAAAAAGGGGCCGCAGTGAGGGAAGGTAATCTGAGAGCATCCTGTGCTGGTCCCATCGCTGCTTCCTTCACTAGTGCCTGTCCATCACTCCCAGGAGGCCCCACACATGGCACGAGGCATGCAGCAACAGCAGCTAGGGTCAGGATCACAAAATCAGCAGGAGCAGATGGGCTCAGCCAGGCCAGCGTGCAGCCAGAACCCAGGGGCCCAGGAGAGTCTGAGGCACAGGCTTGTGCGGGAGCCAGAGGGGGAAACAGCCCACTGGGGAAACAGATGTCATCGCCACACGCCAGGACGCATGCTCTGATGGAACTTTTATTGCTGAAAATTGGGTCGAACTAAGCAGAAGTAATGTGTTGACCCCTGGCAGCCTGCTCTTGTGACAGCTGCTAGGGTCATGCTGAGGCGACAATCTGAGGCCAGGCCAGCTGGCAGCCTCCCTACAGTCCCTGCCCTCCACCCCAGGCAGGGGCTGGCTCCTGATGATCACCCCTCAGCTCAACCAATTAGTAGTAAGGAGGGGGGAGCTACATGTTGCAGCCTTTGTGGATCTTAAAGACAAAGACCCGTCTAGCACCTTCTTGGTGGTTTCTTAAATTCTGGAAAGTTTCAGCTGGGGGAAGGGGGCCTCTGCCCTGGAGTTGTATGACTCATTTTGGAAATCTCCCCTTCACTCAAGGAGTTTATTTTGGAGAGTCCCTCATAATTTTCCATTTGAATATACACAGATACAGTTTCAAACAACAGCATCAACTCAAAATTTCAGAAGTACTTCAGGAAACACCAATTTATTATACCCTGCAGCCCACAGATGCTGCCACGCCCACCTGTCCATCAAGGCTAAGAGCAGCCACAAGCTGCTCAGAGACCTCTGCAGCCTGCATCTTCAGCTCAGCCACCAGCTTAACCAGGCTGGCTCCAAGGGCAGGTCCACGTTAGCCCTTCAGGTGATGATAAAGCTAGCCACCCAATTGGGATTTAGGATGCATAGACGAAACAGTTTATGTTTGTGGAAACTACAGAGAAGACGAGGGACCCATTTAAAATGCCACTCTCCAGGTCATTTTTGAAAACGCTTGGCAATGCTCCAGAAACTGCAGTATAACCCTGGCCTCGTGTGAACTACACAGGCCTGACTCTATTCTTGGTTTTTCCTTCATTTAATCTCCCACCCTATCACCAAGGTCCTCCTCCTACCCCTTTGGGGCCAGGGGCAGCCACCAGCTGGGGCACTGCCTCCTGATCAGTTTGTGGCTTGTGGCCAGATCAGCTTGGTTTGGGCCACTCCTTCCAGATCTCAGCTGAGCCATGAGCAGCACCCAGATTGTAGCCACATACAGGAAGTGAAAGTCACATCACAGGATGTACAGGTCTGGTGCCATTACTGGAAAGTGACAACGTGGACCTGTTCACGTCACTTCCTTCTTCCTTGAGCCACTAGTGTTTGCCATTGCTCACCTGAATTCGAACCAGGGTCGAGTCTCCAGGTCAAGAAGTTCCTTTTATGTCACTGCTTCCTTCTTCTTCTTCTTCTTCTTCTTCTTCTTCTTCTTCTTCTTCTTCTTCTTCTTCTTCTTCTTCTTCTTCTTAGAGAGAGGACAGTGAGAGAGAGAGAGAGAGAAAGAGAGAGTCAATTTTTATTGAGTTTTTGCACATGGCCTTTGTTGCTCTGACACTTAGTTGTGCACATGGGTGCTAGGGTTTGAACCCGTGTACTTGTGCATGCCAGGCAAGTGCTGTAACCGCCGAGCCACCTCTCCAGCCCCACTGCTTCCTTTTTAAGGGCTATTCGGCAGCACTTCTGAGTGGGACATCATGGGCGGCTTTTCCTAGTAGGATCTCACTGAATTTTCATAATAGCCCTATGTGGGGGTTCTCCCCTGAGTATGAGGTGGGGCTCCTGCTAGCACCACATTATTCATGGGGAAACTGAGGCCTTTGAGATGAGGAATTTGCCCAAGGTCTCAGCCAGTAGTCAAGATTGGTGATTGCCTTGGGACTTACATATAGTATGCATCTTTTACTTCCTTTAAGTGACATCAAAGAAAGGGAAAATACCTTTCATGTACCTCTTGGCACATAGGAGCTTTGAAAGAGCATGCCTCCATTTCTGCCTCCTCCCTTTCCTGCGACTGCACTTTTTACTCCAGCTGCATGATGAACTCCACGCTGCATTACAACTTTTGTTCATACAACTTTATCTTTCCAAGAAATTCAAATGGTAAGGGAAAAAATGGTCTTATAATGTCTACAAGGCAACCTTAGAGCTTCACTTTGTATCCAAGTCCACCTTCCCATGTTGTGTCATTGTCCTTCTCCAAAGGCTTCCTTTCACTTTTTTGTATAGTCTGGTCTGCTGGGGAGGAGCTCTATTGGCCTTTGTGTGCCTAATAAAGTGCTTAATCCACTAAATTCAGAATTAACTTCAGTTTTTCATCTGGCCTTTGTTTCTCTGACAGTTGAGTTTGTGGTGCTGGAGTTCAAACTCAGATCCTCGCACATGCCAGGCAAGTACTCCAACCACTGAGCAACCGCTCCAGCCCCTCAGCTTTGCTTTTTTTTTTTGTTTGTTTGTTTGTTTTTGTTTTGTTTTGTTTTTTTTAAGAAAGAAACAACTTTATTTAGTTTTTCACATGGCCTTCACTGCTCCAACACTCCGTTGTGTACATGGAGCTGGTCGTGCTAGCCAGGCAAGTGCTGAAACCGCTGAGTCACCCCTCCAGCCCCTCAGCTTTGTTTTATAAAGACCTTTTCTCCGAGGACAGAATTCTAGGTTAACGGCCTCGTTTTTCTGTTCTATACTTAAGCATACACCACTCTCACACAGGGACGCATGGTCACGCACACACCAGTGTACCTTCACACATGCAACCGTGCACACACATGATCACATTTGTGTCCACACACATGCCCATGAGTATCCATTCACACACATGCACACATATTCATACACATATATCCATGCACATTCACACACAAACAACGTCCACTCCACAGTCACCATTGCCCCTCCTGAAAGAATTGAGACGGATTAGGAGGGACAGTGAAATGGCTATGTAATCAGGACAGAGGCCCCAATCTAAGAGCTAGCTGGTAGAGGCAGAGAGTGATTGACAGGGCGTGCTCAGGGCCTTCAAATGCAAAAAGACCATGAAGCTCACCTTGGTCCCAACTAAGATGGGGGTGGTCACAGGCTGGCCCAGGGCCTTCAAATGCAAAAAGAACTTGAGGCTCACTCTAGTCCCAACTAAGAGATGGGGGTGGTCACAGGTGGGTACTAGGAAGTATTTGCCACCTTTTGTTTTAACCAATGGTGCTCTTGACCAGTTTCAATGCCTGTTTTACATAGATTTTGACCAAAGGAGTTGATGCATTTCTCAATGCCTGCTTTGCATGAGTGTTAATTATGCTCATATCCCAAATCAATGTAACCTCTGGCCTAACCTCCTTTAGACAGTATCCTGCTTCCAGGTGCCCTTCCGCCTTGCGGAGTCTCTGCTCTCCTTCCTAAATAAATCCTACTCCTTTTACTCCTCCTTCCATGGTTGTCCATGAATTGTATTCTTCAAATTCATGAGACAAGAACCCAGAAGATTGGCACTGAATTCCCGGGGTGAATTTCCACCACACCAAGAGCCGCAACACCCAGCTTTTAGCTGGAGAATTGCTAACACTTTCGGCTGCAGACATCTGCAGCCAGCCCAAATTCCCAGTTTTAACTGGGAATGGCTGGAAACACTAGAAGCGGTCTGTTTTAGCTGCTGGAATCTGTAGCCAGGCCCTCTTCATTTGCCAGAGGGAGCAGAGAATCCGGCCTCATCTCAAAAACCCCGCATCAGAATGACCTGGAAAAGTGAGATGTTTCACTTTCGTGTTATGAACGGGGTGCCCTCAGCACATCCCAATTCCAGAAATATTCTCTCCAAAACATGGGTGGGTATCATCATGCACGGCAACTTCAGGCCTGAGCAGTCAGGGCTGCAGCTGACAGGGTCTGAGCCAGGTTTCCATAGCGTGGCCAGCCTAAGGGTTCCCTGAGCATAAAGTGCAGCAGCTCTTGCTGTGCAGTTCTCAGTCCCAGCCACCCGCAGTGACCAGCTGTCCCAAGGCCATGCCTGTGGCAGAGCAGCCCACAGCAGGCGTCCTGTGGAGCCTCCGCAGCATTCTTCATGGCTGCAAATGCAGTTGCCTCCCCAAATGATGCAGAAAGCTGAGATAGACCAGCCTGAGGGACCAGCAGCAGTCACGCAGAGACCACGCTAGGCTGGGAGCCAGGCTGCTCCTCACCTGCAACTTCTCTTTTTAAACACAAAGCCAGGCTTTCTTTAGGCTCAAGTACAGGATATGCAAGCATGGAGATTAAATGGTTAAGGTGTTTGCATTTATTAATTTGCTTTGCTACCCAAAGACTCCATGGTGGCTCAGTTGTTGCTGCGCATGCCTGGCACGCCTGAGAAGATGTGATTCTCTCTCTCTCCCTCTCCCCCTCTTTGTCTCTCTCTCACTGTCCCTCTCTCTTAAAAAAAGAAAAAGAAATACAAACACAATTCTGTGCTTCCCAATTAAAAAAAAAAAAAAAACTCCAGTGAGAAAAAGGAAGTAGAAGGAAAACAGAGAGCTTGGTGGGTGATGTTTGGTGCAGCCAGGTGCCAAAGACAGAAAAAGTCACACTGGGGCTAGAGCAGTGGCTCAGCAGTTATGGCACTTGCCTGGCATGCATGAGTACGTGAGTTCAAACCCCAGCACCACCCACATACACAATGAAATCTTGGAGTAACGAAAGTCACATGTAAAACTAAATAAAAATTGTTTCTCTCTCTCCTCTCTCTCTCTCTCTCTCTCTCTCTCTTCCCCCACCCCTTCCTCTAAGACCTCAAAAAACCATGCATGAAAAAATCCTACTGAGCCAGGAGAACTCTGCAAAGAGGCCACCCTGGAGAGGAATGTGAATTGTTCTGCATTTCTAAAACCAAGCGGAAGCTTGGATAAATCACCTACCCTTAGTTCTGGAATAATCCCTCTAGCTTCACCTGCTCTCAGGCCCTTGCTTCTGGTTGACTCTAGATAACACCTGCCTGTGGATCAGGTCAACAGTTGCTGAAGTTCATTCCAATCTCACTTCACCAAGCTGCAGCCCCTAACTATCCCCAGACCCTGCCCTAGGTGTAGGGCGGATCTGAGACTTGCAATCCTGTCTCCACAGGTGGCCACCTCATGAATAAACTCTTTCTCTTTTGCAAAATTCATCATTTTGTGTTAAGCATTCTGTTTGCAGGGAAAAACAGGCCTGGTTAGGTAAAATTTCTCGGGAGTTGGGAAGTTTCTAGCAATATAAGTCTCAGCTGGCCTATACTCTTATTAAGTGAGATTAATTTCTCATGGCTTTTCTCCAAAAGGCGAATCAATAATAATTCTGTTGGGCTGAGTGTGGCGGTGCACACCTGTAATCCCAGCAACTCTGGAGGCTGAGACAGGAAGATTGCCATTTCAAAGACAGCCTCAGCAATTTAGTAAGACCTGAAGCAATTTGGAGAGACCCTGTCTCAAAATAAAATATAAAAAGGGCTGGGAATGTAGGTAAGCACCCTGGGTTCAATCCCTGGTACCAAAAAAAAAAAAAAAATCCTGTTGGGATAGGAGTGTAGCTCAGTGGTATAGTACTTGCCAATCACACGAGGCCCTGGGTTGAGTATTGTGGTTTGGCGGAAAAGTGGCCCCAAAAGCTCACGTGGGACAATCCAGGAAGGCTGAAGTGAAAAGATTGGGTTAGGAGAGGCTTGTAAGGCCACCTGCATTTCTTTTCTTTTTTTTTTTTTTTAGGAGAGAGGGACAGTGAGAGAGAGAGAGAGAAACAATTTTTATTTAGTTTTTCATGTGCCTTTTGTTGCTCCAAGACTTCGTTGGGTACGTGGTGCTGGGGTTTGAACTTGCGTACTCACGCATGCCAGGCAAGCGCCATAACCGCTGACCACCGCTCCAGCCCTGCCATCTGGATTTCCTGACTCCAGGCTTTTTCCTCCTTCTTCAAAGCCAGCAGCAGCAAGCCAATTCTAAGTCACACTTGTTCCTCTGACCTCCTCTTCTACCAACTTCTTCCAGTTAAAGGGCCCTTGAAGTCATATTGATCCCATACAGATCATCCAGAATAATCTCATAAAGTCAGTTAATGAGCAACTTTCATTTCATCTGCAGCCTTACTTCCCCTTTGCCAGGGCTGGCAATGCATTCACAGGTTCTGGGGACTCAAGTGTGGACATCACTGGGGAAGGAAGAAATAAATTTACTTTACTCACAGAAACACAGTATCTACATAGAAAAAAATCTGGGGAGTGTTCAAAAAGCTACTTGAGTGAATACAAATCCAGGTAACAAAAAATCCATTGTTGGCTGGGGAGATGCCTCAGTGGTAGAGTGCTCGAGTCCCTGGGTTCAATTCCTGGCACTGCAAAATAAATAGGAAAAAAAATCCTTTGTGTTGTCATGTACTAGAAGTACAGTAAAAGTTAGGTATTTTCTTTTGGTTAAAATTACAGTGAAAGGGCTGGAGCAGTGGCTTAGTAGTTACCGTGCTTGCCTGGCATGCACAGGTATAGGAGTTCAAACCCCAGCACCACGTATACAACAAAGTGTTGGAGCAACAAAAGCCACATGGAAAACTAAATAAAATTGATTCTCTCTCTCACCATCCCTCACTTAAAAAAAAAAATACAGTGAAACACTGAAACTTTTTAAAGTTTCATTTATGATGATATCAAAGAATATTTGAAAGACTGAGGAATAGATTAAACAAAAGATGCACAAACTCTAAAACAATCCTGAGGAAAAATAACGGAAGACCAAAATAAATGAAGGGACATACCATGTTCTTGAACACTATTGCTATGCTCTCTAGTCCCCTTGACTTGATCATTGAGTTAGAGATTTGGTACAATATCTAACAAAATTTCAGGAGTTTTTTTAAAATTAAAAACTGATTATGAAATTTGCACAGTATGCAAAGAACCTAAGAAAATTTGTTTGTGACCAACACAGTTTTGATGAAGGAGAATGAGGTGTGAGGACTCACACTACTGATTTCAAGATCTGCTAGGAATTGACCTCATCAAGATATTGTAGCCTCAGAGTCTACAGAAATAGATCAATGAAACACAAGAGTGAGTTCTTAAATAGACCCACTCACGTAGAATCAACTTTTTTTTTTTAAGAGAGAAGGACAGTGAGAGAGAGAGAGAGAGAGAGAGAGAGAATCAATTTTTATTGAGTTTTTCACATGGTTTTCGTTGCTCTGATACTCAGTTGCGTACGTGGGTGCTAGGGTTTGAACCCATGTACTTGTGCATGCTGGGGGAGCGCTGTAACCTACAAGCCACCGCGCCAGCCCCTAGCATCAACTTTTTGAACAAAGGTCTCAAAGAAATGTTGCTGAAGCCATTGGGCATTCCATACAAAGATGTAACAAAACAAACCCAGTTCTTTCTTACCTCACACTGCAGAAGGAGACCAATTTGAAATGAATCATAACTTTAAATGTAAAAGCTAAAATGATGAAACTTCTAGAGGAAAGCACAGGAGAAAATCTCAGTCACGTCAGTTTAAGCAAGAAGTTCTTAAATCGAAACCCCAAAACAAACTCTATATTTAAAGCTTAGTAAATCAGACTTCATCAAAATTAAAAACATTTGCCTTTCAAAACACACTATTACCTCAAATGAAAAGGTAAGCAATAGTCTCTGAGAAAATATTTACAAAAATTAGAAATTCTATCCAGAATATATAAAGAGCAGCTACAACTTAACAGTGAGATAAATGATGTAATTTTTTTAAATGATCAAAAGATTTGAACTGACAGATCATCAAAGAATATACCAGATGGCAAATAAACACATGAAAAGATACTCCACATTATCATGGGACATTAGGAAATGCAAATTAAAACCACAAATGAAAGATAACTACACACAGAGAAAAATTTAAAAGACTTGCAATGCCAAACTGTGGCAAAGACGTAGAGACTAGAAACCTCACACAGGCTAGTGGGAGCATCAGATGTTGCAAACACTTCAGAAAACCATTTGGAAGCAGTTTCTTAAAATGTTTGACATACATTAATTGTATAACAGCCATCAACAGCTGTTAACATAGAAGATGAAAATACGGGGGCTGGAATGGTGGCTGGGCGGTTACGGCACTTGCTTGGCATACGCAAGTATGCAGGTTCAAACCCCAGCACCCACGTACACACCTAAGCATCAGAGGAATGAAAGCCATGTGAAAAACTCAATAAAAATTGATTAAAAAAAAAAAAAGAAGATGAAAATATGTGTCAACAGGAAAACTTGTTAGGTGTTTTGTTTTGTTTGTAGTACTAGGGATTGAACCCAGGGGCATACTATTATTTAGCTATAACCCCATTCACCCCCTTTTTTGGCCTTTTAAATTTTTTAATTTTGATACAGGTTCTCACTAAGTTGCCCAGGCTAGCCTCAAACTTGCCATCCTCCTGCCTCAGCCTCCAGCGTAGCTGGGATTAGAGGTCTGCACCACCACTCCCAGTTCAACAGGGAAACTTGTAAATGCGTTGTTAACAGCAGTCTTATAGTATTTAAAAACTAAAAGCAACCTTAAAGAACACTGATAGCAAATGAGAGAAAAAAAATTGTTGTACATCCACGCTACGGAATGCTATTCCACCATAAAAAGGAGCAAATGACTGAATCACCTAACAATGTAGATGGATCCTGAAAGCATTGTCTTCTGGGGAAAAAGCCAGACACAACATATCACACTCTGTGTGGTGCCTTTGACATGAAATTCCGGAAGAGTAAAAACTAGTGGCAAAAGCCATCAGTGGCTGCAGGGGTCAGGGTTAGGGAGTGCGGATAGTGGTCAGGAAAGGGGACCCATAGAAAAAGTAGGAGGGAACCGATAGGGGCAATGGAAGTGGCTGTATTACAGTTGTGACAGCGGTTACAAGACTACGCACTTGCCATCCCTCTCTGGATTATATGCTTTAAAATTGTTGAATTTTATTGTGTATAAATTGTACCCCAGTAAAGCTTTCTTCCCAAATCAAAAGGAGAAAAGAAATATTGTGGGCACAATCCCAATTTAGAGTCACTCTCTGGGAATTTGAAAGTAGGACAATGATTTGAGGATCACATTAAATTCTAAAGGCTTTAATCTATAAACGATAACAATAAAGCAGTAATATAATGCTTTAGAAGGGAAAAGAAAATTGGGGCACAGCACCACCTAGTGGTTGCCTCCCATATTTACAGCATCATTCTAGCTCACCATAGGATAACGGGTTACCAAAAAAACTTTGTGGTCTATTTAATGTGCTACACATTAACAGGAAAAGGTCCACTTAGTGCCCCAAGGTAACTTTGTAACATTTGCTACCTACCAATAATAAAAAACTGAGCTAAAAAGGGAGAGTATTACTTATCTTTGAGTAAACCAAAATCTACTTTAAAGACATTCTCAACTTAATTAGAAATGAACAACAAAAAACACTGTCAATATTACTATTTCACATTTTTTATAAGTTTCATCCAAAGCAAAAAATTAAAAGTAAATAAAATAGGGGCTGGAGTGGTGGCCCAGCAGTTATGGCGCTTGCCTGGCATGCGCAAGGACATGGGTTCAAACCCCCAGCACCACATACATAATGAAGTGTCAGAGCAATGAAAGCCACATGAAAAACTAAATAAAATTGATTCTCTCTCTTTCTCTCTCTCTCTCACTGTCCCTCTGTTTTTTAAAAAAGTAAATAAAATAGAAGTAAGATGTATAATTATGTAAAAGGAAGAAGTGAAATTATGCTCAGTGAAGGATAATAAAATAAACTAAATAAAACACAAGAGAATCTTCTTAAAATCATACAAAGAATTAAGCAATCATATATAAGAATAAAGGACAAAAGTACTAATTTTTCTGTAACAAAAGTAAGTAACAAGGTAAGTTTAAAATAGAAGAATCCATCAATAACAGCAAAAAAAAAAAAAATTTAAATGCCTATCTGTGACCCTAAAAGTAATGTAGAGTTCAAAATTTACTGAATGAGGAACCAAAAAATTTCACATGGTGAGACATACATTATTTCTTAATAGAAAAATGGGGAAGTGCATGTCTGTCTTCAATGTATCTCACATGTTTTACAGAACTCAAGTCAAAATCATTGCAGAGTTGCTTTTAGGACTAGTTAATATAATCAAAGGTAATCTAAATACTAAATATGGAAACCAATCCTGCTGGCATCTTGATCTTGGGTTTCCAATATCCAGAGCTGAGAAAAGTAATTTCTCTTATTGAGCTACCCAGACTATATTTTTGAGCCATAGTTTGTTATGATAGTGTGAGCAGACTAATACGACATGCCTGAACTTGAAAATTGTTTTGTTGGTAACTGTGAACATTTTGTTACCTTAGATCATAAATTTTTCCCCAAATCATTTTCTTATTTCAGTTGGTATTTATTTTGCAGAAAGTTGATTCCATCAATTTGGATTGGAATGATATGCCCATATCAATATTATTTTAAAAGCTATGTTAATATTACATATCTTAAGTCTAGTAGAATAGAAGAAAGAGAAGACAAGAGGAGAGGAAGGATAGGAGGGAAAAAGGGAGATAAAAAGTGCATTTTGCACCTCTCAGATACTAAATAACTCCCACGCAATCAACAAAAAATGGAAAAGTAAAAAAAAAAAAAATCCAAAGGAAAATCAGTAGAAGAAAAGGATTGGGGGGTGGGAGGGAAAAAGGAAGTGTTAAGGAGGGATATTGGCCACACCGTATTGTTATATTGTATGCATGTATGAATATATATCAACAAGTCCCTTCATGATGTACAACTATAATGCACCAATAATAAGGTGAAAAAATATTCCATGTAATATATTCAACTATTTTTAATTATATGGTAAGAAATGTTGCAGATTCTGATGGTATTTTTAAATTTTGTTCATGTGTATTATAAATATCCTTTTAAATGTTTTTCCTCAAGAGTAAATGTCAAATTCATTATTGTATGTAACTAATTCATAATGTTATTTTCCCATTGATGATTACATTTTTTTTTTTTTTAAAGAGAGAGGGACAGTGAGAGGGATAGAGAGAAACAACTTTATTTAGTTTTTCACATGGCCTTGTTGCTCCAACACTCAGTTGTGTACGTGGTGCTGGGGTTTGAACCTGGGTCCTCGTGCTTGCCAGGCAAGCGCCGAAACCACTGAGCCACCGCTCCAGCCCCGATGATTACATTTTTTATATTTGAATTATGAACTTTACCAGAATACAATTGCCCATTCTAACAAAATGTGTTCAATACTTTCACCTTTTAATGACTTTGAAGCGTCATTTGCATCCAACATTTATGTCATTAACAATAGAAATAATACACTAATTTTTCCTGAAATTAGAAAGTTATTTCATTTTAGAAATAGAGGGGCTGGAGCGGTGGCTTGGCGGTTATAGTGCTTGCCTGGCATGCGCAAATACATGGGTTCAAACCCCAGCTCCCGCGTATACAACTGTCAGAGCAATGAAAGCCATGTGAAGAACTCAATAAAAATTGATTCTCTCTGTGTGTCTCTCTCTCTCACTGTCCTTCTCTCTTTAAAAAAAATGTCCTTCTCTCTTAAAAAAAAAAAGAAAGAAAAGAAATAGATATTATTTGCTTCACTGTAAGGTATCGCAGGTTTCCAATTTTTCTTTCTAAAACCCTTCACCAGGGCTGGAGCAGTGGCTCAGCAGTTATGGTACTTACCTGGCATTTGCAAAGACACGAGTTCAAACCCCAGCACCACAACAAAGTGTCAGAGCAATGAAAACCATATGAACAACGAAATAAAAATGATCCTCTCTCTCTCTCTCTCTCTTTCTCTCTCTCACTGTTCCTCTCTCTCTCTCTTTCAAAATAAAAATAAAAATAGGAGCTAGAGCAGTGACTCTGTGGTTTGAGCACTTGCCCCGCATGCGCAAGGACCCAGGCTTGAACCCTAGCACCACATACAGAATTGTCAGATGAAAAAAAAAAGTTGATTCTTCCCCTCTTCCTCCTCCTTCTTCTTTCTCTTCCTCTTCCTCTCCCTCTCCCCTACCCCCTCCTCCTCCTCTTCTTCTTCTTCTTCTTCTCCCTCCTCCTCCTCTTCTTTTTCTTCTTCTCTCATAGAAAAAATAAACCAACAAATAAAATAAATAAAAACCTTCATCAGAAATACAAACTTTTCACCCACACATTTTTTTAAGCAATTTTTATTTAGTTGTTCATGTGGCTTTCATTCCTCCAAGACCTCGTTGTGTATGTGGTGCTGGGATTTGAACTTGCGTACTTGCACATGCCGGGGAAGTGTGTAACCCCTGAGCCACCGCTCCAGCCCCTCATCAATAATTTTTAAAGCACCAAGTATTCTGTCAGTTTCATTTTTTTCCCTTGAAAAATATCTTTCTGGCATCCTTCTCCTGATGCTTCCTTTGGGCCAATTGCTCCCAAAGTTCCTACCCCTGTAACCTCAGGATACCAGGTTGTTGGGGTCATGCTTTTGACCTTGATCTTGTATCCTCTTGATATGGTCCTTTGTTTTGCTGGTGTACATCCCATAGTAGCTTTTTTTTTTTTTTTTTTGTACTGGGGATTGAACCCAGCAGTGCTTAACCACTGAGCCACATCCCCAGCCCTTTTTATTTTATTTTTTCATTTTGAGACAGGATCTCTCTGGGCCTTGCTAAGTTGCTGAGGCTGTCTTTGAACTTGCGATCCTGCTCCTTCTCCCTCCCAAGTCGCTGGACTTACAGGCATGCAACACTGTGCCTTCCCATAGTAGCTTTCTGAGCAACAGTATCTGCAAGGCGAGCTCCTCAGGAATTTGCATGATTGAAAACATTTTTTCACCCTGCCCTTGAGTGCTCAACCTTCTGGGACCGAGGTCTAAGTGAGGCATGGATTCCCAATCTTGAGAAGGCCTCGTGAGAAACCTCAGGATGTAATAGTCTAAGATTCTTGATTCTTAGCTGAGTCCCATTTTCCTCACTGTTAAGATTCTAGGTCTTCTTTGATCTCTGTATTTTGACATTTTAGGATCTGTGCTTTGGCGAGGGTCTTTCTCAGCAGGCTCCTTCAGCCTGGTACCTCAGGTTTTGGAATTTGTGTCTGTGATCCTTCCCTCCAAGTTTCCCCTGATCTCCTCTGGTAGGATTCTTTGTTCAGGTGCTGAACCTCCGGGCCGGTCCTCCCTTGTCCTTTGCCTCTCTGCCCAGCTTCCCCTTCCTTTTCTTTTGAATTTACTCTCCGGGGGAAATGTTCTCTATTCTCTCATCATCTCCACTAAGATTCTCACTTCTGTGTTCATATCTTTTAGACCTGTGTTCATTCTAAGGATATCCCTTTTTTGTTTTGTTTTGTTTTGTTTTTCCATGCCTCTATTTCTCAGGGGTAATATTTCCTTTTATTTCTTTGAGAATAAAAAGCATAAGTTTTAGGAAATTTTGTTTTTATTTTTACATTGTTTTCTTTTCCCCCCTTTTGTCCCCCTCTCCTTTTCTCTTGAATTTGACCTCGGTTTCTCTTTTAGGAACTTTCTTTCTTCAAATGTCTGGTTAGTAGAACACCTGGAGGGGCAGGGACCGGTGCTCAGAGGGGTTTCCGGAAGGTGGCTGTGAGTCACCTGGGCCATTTCACCGAGGACTTTCTTCCCTCTTGGGCTGGACTATCTCTGGAGGTCATCAGGTCTCTGACCTGGAGGGGTGGTGTCAGTGTTCTTGGGAAGGGTGGCCGTCCCAGGTCGGTCTGCCTTATGAACCATTCCCAACCATCCTGCTGCTCTGTCAACTCTACTGGCCTCTGCAGAGAGCAGACCAGAGTGCCATAGGGCTGTGGGCTTGGGGTTTACATGCTTCCTATACAAGCTATACAACCATCCTGTGTCCAGCAGCACCAACATTCCCAACTTCCAGGAGCCGGACCCAAGCCTTCCGGGCATCCTGCTTTCTGCACAAGCTTATTCCTGGGATTCCCCACTGCTGGGCAGGAATTCTGCTTTCTCTGTGACAGCAAATCCATTTTTCCTTTTCTGTCTAATCTCCAGCACCCAATCGGCAGTGACTGAATTTCCTCTGCCATCCTCTCCACCCTTGTGAGTTTCTGGCCTCCTTTCATCCCTCCTCAGTCTTCAGTGATTTTGGGAAGAATATAGAAGTAAAAGTAAATCCAGGTTTTTTTTTTAAATTTGTTCCCTAAAATGAAAAGATTCATGCTGCTAACTGGAAGAAAACTGGTTGGCTTACTTGTGTCCTTAATTGAATGTTGGAGGCAATTGTTGCTTGAAAATTGAACCCCATCAGGTACCATAGCACACACCTGTAATTCCAGCGGTTGAGAGGCTGAGGCAGGAGGATCACAACTTTGAGGCCAGCCTCAGAAGTCTAGTAAGACCCTATCCCAAATAAAAAGTAAAAAGGTGTGGGGATATAGCTCAGTGGTAAAGTACCCCAATGCCCTACCCCAAAAAAGTTGGAGCGCTAAGGGCCAAAAGTGGCATTTTGTCAGAATAGGCAGTGGCAAAATTCATGGTTTAAATATAGAAAACTTGTAACCATCAATGAGAAAATGTGTAACACAAATCAAATACATGCAATAAATCATCTGGAAACAAGCTTATCAAATAATAGTAACAGATTAACATGTAGAAGGTATTACAATTTAAAAGCTTTACTGTGTAGTTAAAAATAACTTGGCCTTTTCAGACATAAGATATTTATTCAAACATTAAAAATAACAGTTTTGAATGTGGTCCTATCACTGAAATCTGGTTTTGCAATGTTTGTCAAAATTATACATTTGACTGAAACAAGAAAACAACATTGGGAAAAATATTATATCAAGACAGTAAATTTTCAATCATAACTTGGAAAGTTTCAAATGTTTAGAATTTACTTAAAATGTCAGGTCCAGGATTTTATTTATTTATTTATTTTTATTTTTATTTTTTAAGAGAGAAGGACAGTGAGAGAGAGAATCAATTTTTATTGAGTTTTTCACATGGATTCATTGCTCTAACACTTAGCTGTGTACTTGGGTGCTTGGGTTTGAACCTGTGTACTTGTGTATGCTGGGCAAGCGCCATAACCACCAAGCCATGGCTCTAGCCCCCAGATCCAGGATTTTAACGACAGCTTTGTGGATTTGCGTTGTTATAAGATATCTGAAACAATGTCATGCTTTATCGCCGGTGCTCATAAAACATGGTTTCAAAGAGGAATATTTAAATATGTCTACACTATAATTTGGACCTAGAGAGTCCTCGGAAAGCGCTTGAAGGCTTTGTCACCAGCTTATCAAGTCCTGCAAGATCATGATTCTGCAAATGAAACAAGCAAAATGAAATATCCGTTCCAAGAGAAAAGCAATTTGGTTGTCTGAATCTGCTTTGCAAAAACGTGTGTGTCGTGCAATAACAAAAGTGGGAAACACATTGAGCTCAACGTTCTTTCCAGCTGCTGAATCATAAAAGTTGTCTGCACGACCGTTTGTGAATCAAGCGTGAGAAAGAATGGATCAGATGGAAACCACTAAGCAGGGCTGGAGCGGTGGCTCAGCGTCAGGGCGCTTGTCTGGCTTGCGCGAGGACGTAGGTTCAAACCCCAGCACCATGTACACAACAAAGTGCTGAAGCAACGAAAGCCACATGGAAAACTTTAAAACTGATTCTCTCTCTCTCTCTCTCACTGACCCTCTCTTAAAAAAAAAAAAGAATTCTTTCAAAAAAAGAAAAAGAAAACCACTAAGCAAACCTTTCAATCCTCCCATAAGTGATTTTCAGCGCTCTTTGGTCACCTGGGAACAGCATCCTAAGGACCTGGAGAAATTGCCCAGGTTGGTTCAGCAGTCTGAGCCAGGTTCCCTCCATGAGCAAAGCCATGATGTCAGTTCTCTGTGAGTGAGCCCCAGGGAGTCCACGTCCATCAGCCAGTGTGGAGGTCAGGAGATGTTCGGTGCAGCCTCCTGCATCCAGTCACTGCCCAGACATAGGCCCCATGAAGTAAGGACCAGTATCAAACCAAAGGTTCTACCAATGATATCAAAACTTCATCAGATTGGGGCTGCTGCAGTGACACAGCGGTTACAGCGCTTTTCTGGCATGCACGAGTATGTGAGTTCAAACCCCAGCACACCATGTACACAACAAAGTGTCTAAGGAATGAAAGTCACATGAAAAACTAAATAAAAATTGCTTCTCTCTTTCTAAAAAAAAAAAAAAACTTTATCAAATGGGTCTGGAGCAGTGGCTCAGTGGTTACGGCACCTGCCTGGCATGCATAAAGACCCAGGTTCAAACACCAGCACCACGTCGACAGCAAAGTATCAGAGCTACGAGAGCCACATGAAAAACTAAATAAAATTGATTCTCCCTCTGTCTCTCACTGTCCCTCTCTCTCTCTCTCTCTCTCTTTTAAGAGAGAAGGACGGTAAGAGAGAGAGACAGCAAGAATCAATTTTTATTGAGTTTTTCAGATGGCTTTCATTGCTCTGACACTTAGTTGTGTGCGTGGGTGTTGGGGTTTGAACCCGTGAACTTGTGCATGCCTAGCAAGTGCTGTAACCACCAAGCCACCGTTCCAGCCCTGTCCTTCTCTCTTTAAAAAATAAAAATAAAAAAAAACAGACTTCATCAATTGACTCCAACATTCTTAGAATGTATTTTTTTTCAATGCCCTGCACAACTGATTTCATCCTTGGATACACAGCTCTTTTATTCTTTTTCATATTTATTATTTATTTATTTGTTTGTTTTTCACTGAGTTACATTCCCAGCCCAACATACTTTTTTTTTTTTTTTTTTTTTAAAGAGAAGGACGGTGTGAGAGAGAGAGAGACAGAGAGAATCAATTTTACTGAGTTTTTCACATGGCTTAAGTTGCTCCAACACTTAGCTGGGTACATGGGTGCTGGGGTTTGAACCCGTGTACTCATGCATGCTGGGCACCACTGAGCTACCATTCCAGCCCCCCAATATACAATTTTTAATGGATTTCAGTCTGTGTAGACGATAAAGGAGATCATTCACAGGCTTCTGTCTTCCTCACCTACCTGACGAGCATCCGAGCCCTGTTACAGATGCCTGCCAGGTCACCTCTGGCCCCTGCTCCTCAGCTGTCCTTCCTCGCGTCACTCAGGTGATGCAGATTTCCCCCAGATGCCTGTGCCTGCTACTCGCTGCTGGATTCAGTCTGTTGGCTGAGTCGCCTTTAAAACCTGTGCATCCGTCCGTCAAGGTGTCTGTCGGTCCTCTTGTTGACGAGGTCTGTCTGGGAGTAATGCTCCCCAGCTGCCCTGGTCCGCTGGTGGAATCGCAGAGTGGGTATTTGCAATGGAGAGACAGCTCTTTAGCTAGGTTCTGGAGGCTGGGAAGTCCCAGATCAAGCAGTGGCATGGGCCTTCTTGCTATATCATAACATGGCAGAAGATGTCACCACGTGAGACAGCACAAGAAGAAAGGCAGAAGGGACCAAACCCACCCTGTACCAGGACCCCAACCCCACGATAGTGACTTCATACAGCAAGAGGGCAGAGGCCCTGTGGCCTTATCACCTCAAAGCTCCCCACTTCCTACCCTGGTGCACTGGAGATCACATTCCCGAGCTCTGGGGACACGTTCAGACCTCAGTTCCCTTCCCTCAGGAGAGCAGGTTAGTATTCGCCAGAAGAAGCATGAGTTTCCTGAAGCCAGAACAAAGGCAGCCAGGTCTGCTGAAGGTCTTCATGAGAGGATAGTGTAATGTCAGAACAGAGATTCCAGAGACTTTCAGCTGCCCCTCATTCTCCCCTGCTGCTGATGATGTCAGACACTTGGTGGCAAACCCAGCCAGCAGGAGCCGCACACGCACAGCAGCTACGGGGGTTCCCAAGGGCTCCTCCTCCTTGCTCCCACTTTGGAATTCTCTGCCAGCTCCCGCTTGTGCACACATACTCACCCACCCCTAGCAGCTCCCCTGCAATGACCACTGTCCTGTAACTACCTTAGGGGTTTTGCATCCCTGGGTGAACCTTGGCCAATACAAGCCACTTATTTACATGACAGCTATGTGGAATATTTTTGAGATCCCCTGAAAATACATGAGCTGCTTTTCTTGCAGCAAAGAATTTCCAACTCTGCTCCCATGTACCTAGCTAATCCTATGTAGCCCCTTTCTTAGTCCATTTTATGTTCCTGTCACAAATTCCCTGAAGCTGGGTAAAATATAAAATAGAGATTAATTTGTAAGTGTGGTCAATCACCAGAAGAGTGAGCCATTCTAACAGTACCATGCTGGAGTCCTAGAGTGAGGCCCTTGGTGGTATCACAATATGGCAGAGGATGGAAAGGGATGTGGCCCTACACGAGGTGCCAAGCATGTGGAGGCCTCACTTTAGAACTCCCTGCTCTGGTGAGAACTAATCCACTCACCCAAGACTTCACCCATGCCCACAAGACAGCATTAAGCCACTCGTAAGGAGCCCCTGACCAAGGACCCCTGTCCTCAATGTGCCACCTCCTTTCAACACTGTTACAGTGGGGAGTGAGCTTCCAGCTCATGAACCTAGACAAACCAATCTGTGTTAGTCGGCTTTTCATCGCTGTGACCAAATTTCTTTTCTTTTTCCAATGAAACAATATAATATATTTATATTCTGAAAATTAGATTTACCCCCAAGAGCCCCCCCAATTACCCACCCTTGTCCCTCCTCTCCTCCACCCTCCTTCCCAATGCATCTCTACGAATGCCTTAGGTTGTATGTCACTATGCCTTATCAGGGTTTAATACCTGAGAGTTCACCGCCTTTTCAATGGTCAGAATTTAGCTCCAGCCTCGACAGATGAGTGAAGACATTCGACCCTTGGTTCTCTGGGTTGGCAAACTTCATTCAGCATGATTTCTTCCATAGCCATCCATTTACTTTCAAAGGCTGCAATATCATTGTTTTTAGTTGCTGAGTAGAACTCCATGGTATATTTGTACCACTGTTTTTGGATCCATTCATCCAGTGAGGGGTATCTGGGTTGTTTCCATAATTTATTACAAATTGAGCTACTATGAATACAGATTTTGCTGTGGCTGTGACCAAATTTCAACAAGCACAATCTATAGGAGGAGAAGTATTTTGGCTCATGGTTTCAGAGTCAGTCCATGGTTGGCCGACTCTATTGCTCTGGGCCCAAAGTGAGGCAGAACATCATGGAGGAAGGGCAAGGTGGTAGGAAGTAAAGAGAGAGACAGAGAGGAAGGTACTGTGGACAGACACAGTCCAGGCCACACACCCAGTGCCCCACTTCTTCCAGCCAGGCCCCAGCTGCCTCCAGTTACCACCCAGTACTTCATTCAAGCTATTAGTCCATCGAATGGATTAGCCATGATGAAATCACAGCTCTTCTAATCATCTTCAACTCTGAACACTCCTGCATGAGCTTTTCAAGAGGCATTGAAGATCCAAACTATAACAATTTTCAAACCAGGGCATCCTCCAAGACCCATCCCAGGTGTCACTGCCTCCTCACTACTCCTTGAGGGGAAATGCTATCGACTAGGAAAAGCACACCAGCACAGCTCTGTACTCCCAAGCTAGAGATACTGCATCTGGTGTACTTGAAACAAACAAAAAATGTGGAACGACTATTTGGTAGATGGAAGTAATGGAAAAGTTGGCCAGCCAGGCATAGAAAAGCTTGGGATCCTCCAGGGAAGGGTGACTTAAACCAGCTTCCTGGAATCTTCTTCTGCATGGCTCAACTCTGACCCATTCCATTTTTGCATATCTTGGCTCAAATTTGAGAAAGAATCTGAACTTAGCTGGGATCCTGTCCTCATCTTAGTCATTAGGATGTACTCTGACCCTGCACTGGGGACAGGGTTCTTCTCTTATCCATGGAAAGGTAAAGGGATGCTGAGCTCACCATCCAGGGGAGGCCTGAGTTTCAGTGTTCCTATCTGTATTCATGTACTTCTTAATGTGAACAAGTTTTTTTCTTTCCAGGAAATATATAGAGAGAGACCAAGATGGAAATAGTGATGGAAAAAGAGAAAGAGAGAGAGATAAAAAAATGAGATTAGGAATGATGAAGAACCCTGTCATCCTCCAGCAACAGGTCCTATTCTCCTGTAGATACCTGGATTAATTGAACAAAGCAAGCCCCAATCTTCTCAAAAGAAATTAATTTCCAATAAAATTTTACTTCTGTGTTTAAAATATTTAACAAAACTTGTAACACATTTTTATTGCCTTTCACTAATAATTGTACCACAAACCCACCCAGATCAAGTATGATCTCATCTCGAGATCCTTACCTGAATCACATCTGCAAAAGACCCTATGCACAGAGACGACCGTATTCACAGGTACCAGGGACTGGGACGTGGACAAATCCTTTGTAGGTACACAATACAAGCTACTGCAGACCCTAAACATTAAAAAATTGGGACACGACTTTTTTTAGGAAATCAGTATAGAAATATGAGTTCAAGGAAAATATTATCAAAGTAAAATTTCTGAATATTAACCTTTTGGACTCTGGAGAGCTAATTGATGAGTGTCTAATGGTGTAAGTACTATATATTAGAAATTGCACTCTTTATATCTATTTAAGCTTGTGATAAAAATGTTTAGTCAGCAGTTTTATAGTATGCTATGAAGTACATGATTTCAAAATTATAGGAATTTGCATATTGTTATTTTATAAAATAATTTATAATAATATAATTTTAAATTATAATGAACAATATAATTACATTATTAAAACAATTAAATTACATTATATTTATATAACATTAAATATTATTATAGTGATATAATTATTGTATAAAATAAATATAGTTATTTATTATAATATAAAACTGAACACCCTGCCATAGGACAGGTGGGCATCTCCAAAGGTGGACAGCAGCCACTGCACTTGGAGAATGGGGAGCCCCTGTGACTTCTGGAGTAGGTGGGCGGGGTGGGAGGAGGAAGTCACCTAGAAGTCTGGCATACCCACTCTCCAGCTGAGGGGAGCAACGTTCCAGCCGAGGGGTGCTGATGGTGGAATTCAGCACCACATTGCCCGTCTCTGGCCCCAAGCAGGAACGGCTTGATTCCACTTTTTGTTTAAGCAGCATTTTCACCCGCCTCTCTATCATGAGCCCTCCCGGGCTCCAACAGCCCTGTCCCAGCCTCCAAACAAAGCAAGCTCTGATGGTCATCAGACAGGGGAGAGCAGAAAATGACAAGCCAAAGAGCTTCAGGATATCCTGACCCTAGATCTGCCAGGGCCCCAGCCCCACCAAGTCAGCCGTCAGCCCCCAGCAGCTGGCCGATGGCTTGTCCTAGCCATTGCAGCATCGAAGATGACCGACGGGAAGCCTTTTCCCCCTGAGTTGCCTGGTCACCAGCATTCAGCCCCATTGCTTACTACTCCTTTGACCTCAGAGACAGCCCACATGCCAGAGGTCCCCATTCCTCATGTGGTCCATCACCCAGCAGGTGCTGTGGGGAGCAGAGACCTGGTACCTGTTAAGGACAAGCATCCCGTGGGGACACAGCACACAGGGAAGTTGAGCACCTGTCAAGTGCTAAGGCTGCTTTCCAAGAGCCCTCCCTATGTCTTTGAGGCGTCATCTGGGGCTGTGCTTTCAGGGATGGGACTCATTTCACTACTCCCCCTTCCACAAATTTCAGGGTGATCCATACGAATCATTTTGTAGGGAAAAAAATTATTAGATATTGGGAATTTCCTTTGGGCAACCTAAATTTTAAAAAATAATAATAATCAGGGAGAAACTCTCCAAAGCACTCTGACATTTATTTGTGAAGGGCATGGGATTGCAATGTAAGTCACATGCCATGATAAGACATGGGCACACTGAGAGAGGCTGGGGCAAAGGGAAGTTTTTAGAGAGAAACACGAGGAGGATTACATTAGATCTTTTGAAGCAATAGTCCTTGGCCACAGTGATTGATAACAAGAGTGTCAGTTGAGGGTGAATAGTTGCTGGGCAGGTGTCCTTGCAGAAGTGATTTCTAGCTAAGGTTGTGGTGGCCTCTGGGCAGGTGTGAGCTTCTAGAAGAGCCTTTTGTGATAGTGACTACCAGGTGATCTTATGGGAGAGACCTTCCTGCACAACCTCCCGGCTTCATTAACTGTTTTTTGTTTTTTTTTTTTTTTTGCTTTGTTAGTGTTTTTTAAGACACACAGAGAAAGAGAGTCAATTTAAATTTTTTTTCATCTGGTTTTTGTTTCTTCCTCCACTTAGTGTGCATGTATGTGGTGCTGGGATTCGAACCCGGGTCCTCTCACATGCCAGGCAAGTGCTCTACTACTGAGCCGCCTCTCCAGCTCCTTAACTGTTTGTTGTTTTTAATGCTGATGCAAGCAGGTCTATTTTGAGTCTGACAACTTTCCTGTTTCTTTCACTTTCTCATATTATTTACTGAGCCCCAACCACCTCCCCTACACATTTGAGGTGCTAGACTCAAAGTAGTGAGTGAAAAAGCCCCAGCGCCTGACCTGGAGCAGTTGCACCCGTGTAGAACACACAGCCCTGGGGCACAGGCAGGACCTGATGTTAAGGCACTTTGTCGACAGTGCAAAAGCCACATCCTTCCCAGTTCTCGGGTCTCGGGACTGTCCCAAGAACGGCCCATCAGGCTCTCCTGTGTGCGTGCACGTGAGAGAGGGAGACAGAGAGGGATCTCAGCAAGCACAGGTGTGCTAAAGAGGTGGGTGTGGGCAGCAGTCCTGTTCCTGGGATACTGACATCCCACCGCACGGATGCTCTGATCACCTCTTGTCATCTTCAGTGCTTGTCTTTTATATCTCCTGTTGTCATCAAGATGTGATTGTTGCATTAAATCAGGACTGCACAGTGTCAAAAAAAATTTAGCATTATTTTTAATAATCAAAAAGCAATACCCACTTTTTAGAGAAATAAGTACCTAACTACAAACATTAGAAGAAAGGCAAGCAGGCCTAGGAATAATATAAAACAGTAATAGGCCAGGCACAGTGACACACGCCTGTAATCCCAGTGACTTGGAGGCTTCGGCAGGAGGATCACAAGTTCAAAGCCAGCCTCGGGAACTCAGTGAGGCCCTAAGCAACTCAGCAAGACCCTATCCCGAAATAAAATAGAAAAGGGTGGGGGATGTGATTCAGTGGTTAAGCATCCTGGTTCAATTCCCGGTACCAAAAAATTAAAATAAAAAAGCAGAAAGTAACAAATGACATGATTTCTTGGAGAAGTGACAAAGTCCCTGATTCTGCTGTTCTGATCAATGCTCCAATGTTTTCTTATAAACCTAGTTTAGTGTACAACTCCTAAGCAAGCAGTTACAAAGGAAATGATATTGTCTCAGAAGTCATGAAAATGTAAGCAAGTCCATCTGTAATTTAAATATTATAGACAGACCACAGTGGGGGTACCCTTTGCCTGCCTTCTTTCCGGAGGAAGAAACAATTTAGTGAAGTAGAAAAGACAATTCTTTAACTGCCCATCATAGCCTTAAGGGATTCAGGAACTCTGAATCCCAAATCATCCCAGTCTTTTTTATAAACCTAAGTCTGACTCTTGAGGCCCTCTACAAATAACCTCATCCATTCTCTAGAGTCCTATGAAGTTGCAAGGGACACGAGGTATGGCTGATGTCAACATTTGGGTTGACCAACTACAGAACCTTGGAGACATGCAATCTCATCAGGAAGGGAGCAGGGCAGAGAGCAGAGGGAGGGAAAGCTCTGTGGAAAAAAAGTTAATGGAATGGGCTTCCTTATACCCAGGGTGTGGAGGGCAGCTCCAGGGGGAGCCAGGATGGAGAAGGCACTGCTATGGGCCAGGCTACACCAGGTGCCAGCATTGGAGATGGGCTGCCTCAATCCAGCAGTGTGTGCTGTGGACAGACAAGGCAGGGCCCCACAAACACTTATAGAATGATGTAGCTTGATTGTTCAGTGAAAGATGTACGTACTTCTATGGTGCAAAATTGAAACATTCCTGAAAAAGGCTTTGGAACCATGCCTGTTCCTGGCACTAACAAGTCCTCTGGATCACCACACACACAGCAATACTGAGAACTAATGCTTTTTTTTTTTTTTAAGTGACCACTAAAAACATTTCCACAAAGTCTAAGAACCGGGCAAGTGTTCATGTTTGTGTTCATTGCAAAAGGTAGGAATTAAAATTGCATCTGGAGGATGATCCCAATTCTGACGACTTTGTGTGTGCACATGCATGCGTTGGACAGTTTGGGAGGAGCTACAACAAAATGTCCTAGTTAAAACTGAGTAATGAAAAGATTCTCCAAAGACTTTTTTATATTTATACTTTTCCCTGTTTTTTCAGGCTTACTACAGCAAGCATAATTTACCTTTTTCAAGAAATCATAATTGGGGTTGGGGATTTAGCTCAGGGGCAGAGCACTTGCCTAACATGTGCAAGGTCCTGAGTTCAGTCCTCAGCCCTGAAAAAAAAATGAGATCATAACTAGGGCTGGAATGGTGGCTCAGCAGTTACGGTGCTTCCCTGGCATGCACAAGGACGCAGATTCAAACCCCAGCACCACATACACAAAGAAGTGTCAGAGCAATGAAAGCCATGTGAAAAACTGAATGAAATTGATTCTCTCTTTCACTGTCCCTCTTTCTTTTTTTTTTCTTTCTTTCTTTCTTTTTTTTTTTTAGAGAGAGGGACAGTGAGAGAGAGAGAGAGACAGAGAGAAGCAATTTTTTTTAAAGAGAGAAGGACAGTGAGAGAGAGACAGAGAGAATCAATTTTTATTGAGTTTTTCACATGGTTTTCGTTGCTCTGACACTTAGTTGTGTACGTGGGTTGCTGGGGTTTGAACCTGTGTACTTGTGCATGCCAAGCAAGCGCCGTAAACACCGAGCCACTGCTCCAGTCCCAAGAAACAATTTCTATTTAGTTTTTCATGTGCCTTTTGTTGCTCTGGGACTTCGTTGGGTACGTGATGCTCGGGTTTGAACTCGTGTACCTGTGCATGCCAGGCAAGTGCCATAACCGCTGAGCCACTACTGAGCCACCGCTCCAGCCCCCTCTCTTTCTTTGAAAGAAAAGAAAAAAGAGATAATAACCAGGACTGGAGTGGTGGCCCAGCAGTTGGAGTACTTGCCTGGCATGCATGAGGAGCCAGGTTCAAACTGCAGCATCACATACACAACTAAGTGTCAGGGAAGCAAAAGCCAGATTGAAAAATAAATAAATAAAATTGATTCTCTTTTTCTCTCTCTCCCTCTCTCCCTCTCTCTCTCTCTCTTTTTTTTAAAGAGATCACAACCATCCTTTTTCTTCTAAAGTTGAACTGTGCATTTTTAAGAGTTTATTTACAACCATCGAAAACGTGGAAACTATGTAAGACAATGCTGAACCAACACACACACATACACACACACACACACACACACACACACACACACACACACACACAAATGGAAACCACCAAACATCCATGCACCATAAGCAAAAAACAAATTACAGTGCATCCCTACAAAAACAGGTTACTCAACAACAAAAATGGACAGGTGACCAACACACATCATAGTATATGGATTTCAGAAACATTACAACAAGCCAAAGAGCCAGGCACCAAGGAGTATGCATTACCAAAAAAAATTGAGGAAGAGGGAAAGGTAATCAATGGTGATAGCAGATCAGCAGTTGTCTGGGATGAGCTGGGGTAACTCTAGAGGGATATGAAAATTAAGAATCGAGGGGATTTTTCGGTACCTGGGCCATGGAGGTGATTATTCATCTTTCAGAAACCATCAAATTGAACATTTTAAATATAGGCTGAATATCTGTAATCTGAAATCCAGAATGCTCCTGTGTTAGTCAACTTACCGTTGTTGGAGAAGGAAGGATTTATTTTGGCTGATGGTTTCAGAGGTTCAGACCATGGTTAACTGGCTCCAAGGCAAAAAATACCCATCAGGGCAGAAGGATGTTGAGGAGGAAAGCTGCTCAGCTCATGGCAGCCAGGAGGCAGAGAGAGGAGGGGATGGGAGAGAGGGAGAAGGAGAGGGAGAGAGGGAGCAGCTAGAGGCAGACACAGCAGAAGGCCACATCCCCAGTCGCCTGCCTCCTCCAGCCATGCCCACCTGCTACCACCTAGTGGTCTGGTTATCAATGGATTCATCCAGCAAGGGGATTAATCCTCTCATAAGGACAGAGCCTTAATCACTGCCTAAAATCCCCACCTCTGAACCATGCTGCATTGGGAATCTTGCTTTCAAAACATGAGCTTGTGGGGGAATATTCCAGGTCCAAACCATAACAGCTCCAAAATCCAACATTTAATGAGCAGTGACGTGGCACTATGAGTAGAAAGGTTCACAGCATGAAACTTGGCTTCATGCACAAAATCCTTAAAAATACGGTATCATGTCACCTTCAGACTATATGTATAAAGTGTGCATGAAACATCAATAAATTCCATGCTTAGGCATGAGTTCACCCCCAAGCCCTCTCCTGTGCACGCAAATATTCCAAAATCTGAAAAAAGAAATTGGAGCTTCAAAACACTAAGCATTTCAGATAAGGGATATTTAACCTGAATGTGCAATTTACTGTATGACTATCATATTTTAGCAATATCAGTTTTTTCAAAAGTGAACACAGCCTGGTTATGAACACAAGTGAATGAATGGATGACCAAGCAAAGCTGCACACTCCCGGGTAGCCAGGGTATGTCTCTAAAGAGCATCTGGCATTGCTGGACTGTCCTGGTCAAAGGCTCTGGGTGTGTCAGGTGCACAGCCCAGGCCTGCCCCCTAGCTCCTTGCTCCCAGGGGCTTTCTCTGGCCTAGGGATCTTTTCTCTGGGGCTGGCCAGCAGCACCTTCCAGAGTACTGTTACACAATAGCAGCAGAGTTAGTGTCCACAGTCTCTCTCTCTAAGGGCCCCTGTGGAATCAGGCCACACTTGTCCACCGGAACCTTCTGTGGTCCACTCCTAAATAAAAGACAGGACCCATCCCACAATGAAGGGTGTGATACTAGGCTAGGCAGTCATCATCCTTCCCTTCCTCTGGAGAGCCACCTGTCTCCCACCACCCGGCCAGGTGGAATCCCAGGTAGGTGGACTCTCCTGCCCTGGACATTTCCCTTGGGGAAAGCTCTTCCTTGGAAGACTGGCCATTGGGAGTCTAAGGCAACTGCAGGTAGAGTTCCAGAAGCCCAAAGATCCTCTCCAATGAGGGACCCCAGCAGCCAGGAGACACAACAAGCAGGCATGTTTTGCGGGGTAGAGGTGCCAGCCCTGAGTTCCAGTCCCTGTGTGGCTCACCTGGTTCCTTCCCCAGACTTTCTGATGTTTGGTTATCAGAGTGAATCCCTCTAAGCAGCTGGGCTCATACCTGTGAGGTAGCCAGAATAGGGCTAGCTACCTCCCTTGCTTGAAGTCAGTAAACACTGTGTCAGCTATGTATCTAATACCAAATAACAGAATGCTTTATCCACTTTTTCTATTGCTAAATATTTTTTCTCATTTAACATTATCTTTCCTAAAAGTGGTGATGTTACAATTTTAAATCACGTAACCATTTTAACACATTTGCAGGAGTTAAATGTAAATGCAGTCACATACACAAAACTGAACAGAAAATAGTTCAAACTAATTTTGGTTTGAAAACTGGAGTGAAGTGAATGTACCCCAGAGAAGTAACTGATCCCAAATCAAACAATTTACATAATGCCATTTACTCCCCCTTTCTGTGTATGGTAAGAGTCAACAGGATACCATTCAAATGATGTTTTTCAAAGACAAAATAAGCTGCTTATATTCCCATCTCAGCTTTAGTGACATTTACCTTATGTTTTGGTGCACACACACACATACATCGCACAGTTTGCACGCTGTGATTACAAGCATTAAAAAAAATGTGTGCATTCCATTACAGCAACACAGCAAAATCCACGTTCATTGCAGCTCAATTTACAATAGCTAAATTATGGAACCAACTCAGATGCTCCTTTCTGGATGAATGGATCCAAAAGCTCTGATATATATATACAATCTAGCTCTACTCAGCTATTAGAAACAATGATATTGTGGCTATTGAAGGTAAATGGTTGGCATTGGAAGAAATCATGCTGAGCGAAGTTAGCCAAACCCAGAGTCAAGGGCCGAATGGTTTCCCTCATTTGTGGAGGCTGGAGCTAAACCCAGGCTTGGGAGTAGACAGACTCATGAATTAGATCCATAGAACAGAAATGCAAAACAAACAGTTGCAAGACACTTCATAAGATACTTGAACAAGCTATGCTGCACACCTGTACAAAAATGTAAATGTTCAATCCCATTGTCAAATATTTTGAAGAATAACAAGGGATGCTAGGAAGGGAGGAGAAGGGGAAATGTTGGAACTGAGATAAAGCAAGGTACATTCGAAGCAGTTATAAATGTCACTGTATATACTATAGCCATATATATATATATA